>JAUMJK010001788.1:0-138115 GCA_033558105.1 Coccyzus lansbergi
GGCGGGGTGGAAGCCACCGGGTCGTGCCCCCTCCCACTCCAGTCGTCGTTGTCGTCGTCGTTGTCGTTAATCGGCGGCACAGGCGGAGAGAACTAAAAAAAAATAAAAAAAAAACCAAGCCCGCGGTGGTGGCGGCGGCTGCGCGCGTGAGGTGGGGGGGTAGGGGGCGCGAGCGTGAGGGGGGAAGGGTCACGTGACCCCTCCCTCGCACCGCCCACGGTGACGTCGAGGGGGCGCGCGCCGCGGCGGGAAGGTTCGAACGCCGGGAGGGGCGGGTCGGGGGAGGTGTCACGTGACAGGCACACGTGACCGGCCCTCAGCGTCCGAGCGTGAGGAGGGGAGATCACGTGAGGCCAACCCACCACTCACTCACCCCCCACCCCCTCGCCTCCCTCCCTCGCGAGGCGGTGACGTCATCCGCGCCCGGGAAGTCCTGAAGGGGGAAGGAGGGAGGGATTGTCACGTGACTCACCCCACCCGCGGAGGAAAGGGCCCTAAAGCCGGGAGCGCGGGTGGTATCACGTGACGACACCTCCCACCGCTTGCGTCGGGGGCGTCATGTGACTCCCCCTACTCGCGGCGGGGAGTTGCGGGGCGAATCACATGACCCGCGACGGGGAGTCACGTGGCTCCCCGCGCGTCCGTGTCGCGCTCGTGACGTCGCGGCCGCGCCGGAGGCGGGAAGGTTCGAACGCGGGACGGGAGAGCAGTCACCGGAGACCCGAGCAGGTGAGTAGGACCGGGGCTTCGGCCTCCAGCCGAAACGACGCTCCCCACGGGAGTAGCTGGGCGGCCGTGACTGAGCGGACAGCGGGGAGGGGTCACACCGCTCTGCCATGAGGGATGTGTTTGTGGGGATGGGGGAAAGGGCTTCCTGGGACTCAGTAGGTCTGTGGGCTCAGTAGGTCTGTGGGCTCAGTAGGTCTGTGGGCTCAGTAGGTCTGTGGGCGTGTGTGCTGGCAACGTTCCTGTCGTTCCCTGTTCCCATGGCATCCTGTATGCATAGAACTGGCTGGTAGGAAAAGAGGTGTGAGATCACTAAGTCTATCTGTATCTGTCCACCACTGAACCATCTCTGAGCACCTCGTCTGCCCATCTTTTAGGATCATAGAACAACCAGGTTGGAAGAGACCCATCGGATCATCCAGTCCAACCATTCCTATCAAACACTAAACCATGTTCCTCAGCATCTCATCCACCTGTCCCTTAAACACCTCCAGGGAAGGTCAACCACCTCCCTGGGCAGCCTGTTCCAATGCCCAATGACCCTCTGTGTGAAAAACTTCCTCCTAATCTCTAGCCTAAATCTCCCCTGGCGGAGCGTGAGGCCATTCCCTCTTGTCCTGTCCCCTGTCACTTGGTAGAAGAGGCCAGATCCCTCCTCTCTACAAGCTCCTTTCAGGCAGTTGTAGAGAGCAACGAGGTCTCCCCTCAGCCTCCTCTTCTCCAGGATAAACACCCCCAGCTCTCTCAGCCGCTCCTCACAGGGCCTGTTCTCCAGCCCCTTCACAAGCTTCATTGCTCAAATCATTTTAAATCACGTAATAAATCGTTTTAAATCTCTCCAGGGATACTGCCACCTCCCTGGCAGCCTCTGCCAGTGTCTGACAACCCTTTTGGTGAAGAAATGTTTCCTAACGTCCAATTCAAACCTCCCCTGGCACAGCTTCAGACTGTTCCTGTTCATCTTGTCACTTTGGGAGAAGAGACTGTCACCCACCTCTCTACAACCTCTTCTTGGAGAGCTGTAGACAGCGCTGAGGTTTTCTCCAGCCTACTTTTCTTCACACTAAAAAGCCCAGGCCCCAATGTGGAGAGTGAACGTTCTCATTCATCCATCTGCTTCTAACAGCTAATGTGTTGAAACATCATAAAATCAGTAAGTCATAAAATGCTAAAAGGCTCTACAGCTGAAAGACTTCTACAAAGAGCTAAAAATCTGGTCGTAGAGGGTTTTGTTATCATTACATTTGTTGTGAAAAAAGGAAACACTTTCCCAATTTGTTATGAAAAGAGGAGACTTGATGATATGTGTTGTCTCCGGGCATGCTGTGCCAGTGCCTCACCACCCTCACAGGAAAAGTCTTCCTAAGATCTCACGTTGTCTCTTGTCCTGCCCCTGCACTCCCTGATCGGGAGTCCCTCCCCAGCTTTCGTGGTGCCCCTTTCAGCACTGGAAGTTGCTCTAAGGTCTCTCCGGAGCATTCTCCAGGCTGAATAACCCCAACTCTCTTAGCCTGTCCTCACAGAGAAGGTGCTCCAGCCCTTGCATCATCTCTGTGGCCTCCACTAGACTCACTCCAACAGCTCCATGTCCTTCTTGTGCTGAGGACTCCACAACTGAATCATCAAAGGGCTATTTTAAAATTCACTGTGGTCTAACTGACTTCACGAGTGACTGGTTTTGAGAGGCAGTTATCTTCAACGTGACTCAAGCAAGCATGACCATCTCCGGAGTCAGTCAACTGATGACAGAATTATCCTGTTGACAGCTTATGTGAGAATTTTTTTTTCTGCAAGCAAGCATGGTGGATAACTTGTTAATTCTAAGTAGTGTTCTGATTGCTGGAGTTACCAGAGTTACCAGTCATTTATTTAAATGAAAACAAAAAAAAAAAAAAGAAGCAAGAACTTTTGTTACCGTGTTGTGTTTTGTAGGGTCTGCAACTATCAAAACCCAAGAACAAACTATGAACATAGTCTGGTGTCATGAAAAAGCGTATTACCTGCAGGTTTGAAATAGAGTTTTTGCAGTTGCGTAAGCAAGGAAATTTCATTTATGCAAAGGGGCTGGAGAACAGGCCTTATGAGGAGTGGCTGAGAGAGCTGGGGGTGTTTATCCTGGAGAAGAGGAGGCTGAGAGGAGACCTGATTGCTCTCTATAACTACCTGAGGGGAGGTCATGGAGAGGAGGGAGCTGGGCTCTTCTCCCAAGTGACAGGGGACAGGACAAGAGGGAATCGCCTCAAGCTCTACCAGGGGAGGTTCAGGCTGGACATTAGGAAAACATTCTTCACGGAAAGGGTCATTGGGCATTGGAACAGGCTGCCCAGGGAGGTGGTTGAGTCACCTTCCCTGGAGGTGTTTAAGGGACAGGTGGATGAGGTGCTGAGGGACATGGTTTAGTGTTTGATAGGAATGGTTGGACTCGATGATCCGGTGGGTCTCTTCCAACCTGGTCGTTCTGTGATTCTATGATTGTGTCATAAAAGCTGCTGCACTCCTATTTCTTGCTTTTTAAATTGAAAGGTGGATGAGATGTATTTTTAAGTTTCGAGTTCCGAGGGTGCCCTCACCATTCTGCAGAAGCCATTCATTGAACATCGTTTAACCTACAGCTTTCATTAAAAACTGAACTTTGATTCTCATCCAAGACTCTTAATAATAGAGATATTTAAATGATTAATTGCTGTCATGCTTCTCAATAAAGTTGCTTTACCTGGCAGAATAAGAACAACTCGGACGACAGATTGTTGCTACTTCTCAGTATTCCCCTGAAAGTTTGAAAACACATTGGCAAGTGTAAAAAAAACATTGTTCATCAGTAATTTCTCTCAGATTATTTTTAAGGTTTCTCTTTAAAATGCCCACATCAGGTGCACCCCACTCTTTTGATGTTGTTTTGCATTGAGCTCTGCTCTTTGGAGCGGGGAAAAAAGTGAACTGACATTTATTTTTTATGTCAATACATTTTCTTCACAATCCCACTAGATTCTGAATGTTTCCGTCTTTCAGGCTGTCTGGAGATGTGACTGTGAAATAAGCTGTTGGATCACTCTTTCCCCAAAGCAATGGCTTCTCAAGAGTTTACCGTAAGTGATTTTATCATGATGTAGAATTAAGTAGAAATAAAACACGTTGGCTGCTGTGTTACTGAAACGTGTTCTTACTCATTATTTCAATATTTTATACATTTCAAACAGGTGTTATACACTCACCAGAAAACGAAAAAATCAAAAACCTGGCAAGATGGGATTCTGAGGATTATCTCTGGTGGAAACAAGGTGAGCAACTTGAGTTTAATATTGTTGGATTTGGGGTTGTTTAGCCTGGAGAAGAGGAGGCTGAGAGGAGACCTCATTGCTCTCTACAACTACCTGAAGGGAGGTTGTAGAGAGGAGGGAGCTGTGCTCTTCTCCCAAGTGACAGGGGACAGGACAAGAGGGAATGGCCTCAAGCTCCACCAGGGGAGATTTAGGCTGCAGATTAGGAGGAAGTTTTTCACGGAAAGGGTCATTGGGCATTGGAACAGGCTGCCCAGGGAGGGGGTTGATTCCCCTTTCCTGGAGGTGTTCAAGGCACAGGTGGACGAGGTCCTGAGGGACTTGGTTTAGTGTTTGATAGGAATGGTTGGACTAGAAGATCCGATGGGTCCCTTCCAACCTGGTTGTTCTATGATTCTATGATTTAATGTCTTCTGCTACTTCTGGGCTGTCAGTGGCATCCACGTCGATCTGTGAGGTAAAGCGAGTTCTTTAAAATCCTGTTTTTTTCATTGCAGGCTGTCTTGTTTGATGATAAAGGACAATGTTTGGAGAGCCTTTTTATAAAATCTGAGGTATTTTTTGTTTGGATTTTTTAAATTTTTACGCTTGCTTACAGTCTGTTTTTCGGGCAGCGTTTCAAACCCTTCTTTGGTAAATAAAATCGCACCTGTTCTCATTGCAGATGTGAAACTGCTGCGATGCAAATAGTGGAAAGCAAAACCAGCTGCTACTTATCAATAACTCTTACTGCTTTTCCAGAACCAGTGTGGAGGTTTTATAGAATTGTATTCCTGTTAGGTAGAAGCACTGTATTACAGGGATATATTAAATAAGCATAACTCGAAGAAAAGAGCTAATACTTTCTAGTATATGTATATTTTAATCTAATTATTTGTATGGCAGTTGTGATACACTGGGTGGAAACGAGACATTTTTATGTATAAGTATTTGAAAAAACTATTTATTTAAAAGACTATTTATTTAAAAGACTTACTGTTTCTTTTCTAGCACTAGCACGAGCACTATACTTCTTTCTGTTTTCTAGGTGAACGCTGGAGATAATTTAGAAAGTGAACGATATTTGATCACCGTTGAAGAAGTAAAAGCAAATGAAAAACCTTTTGGAGGCCAACCAAGGAAAGCAGAAACTCCAGCCGTGGATAGAAATAGTGTAAAATGCGGTGTTCTGCCTCCAAGACATCTGCCTGTGGGCTTGAAAAGGAAGTTTACAGTATGTCTTTGTTTCAAAAGTTAGCTCTGATGTTACCGTGCATTTTAAAACACGAAGGGTGCATCTTTTAGTGAATATAGAATCATAGAACAACCAGGTTGGAAGGGACCCATTGGATCTTCTAGTCCAACCATTCCTATCAAACACTAAACCAAGTCCCTCAGGACCTCATCCACCCGTCCCTTAAACACCTCCAGGGAAGGGGAATCAACCACCTCCCTGGGCAGCCTGTTCCAATTGTCCAATGACCTTTTCTGTGAAAAACCTCCTCCTAATCTCTAGCCTAAATCTCCCCTGGCAGAGCTTGAGGCCATTCCCTCTTGTCCTGTCCCCTGGCACTTGGGAGAAGAGCCCAACTCCCTCCTCTCTACAACGTCCCTTCAGGTAGTTGTAGAGAGCAATGAGGTCTCCCCTCAGCCTCCTCTTCTCCAGGATAAACACCCCCAGCTCTCTCAGCCGCTCCTCACAGGGCCTGTTCTCCAGCCCCTTCACCAGCTTTGTTGCTCTTCTCTGGACTCGCTCCAGAGCCTCAACATCCTTCTTGTGCTGAGGGGCCCACAACTGAACACAGGATTCAAGGAGCGGCCTCACCAGTGCTGAGTCCAGCTCTCTCAGCCGCTCCTCACAGGGCCTGTTCTCCAGCCCCTTCACCAGCTTTGTTGCTCTTCTCTGGACTCGCTCCAGAGCCTCAACATCCTTCTTGTGCTGAGGGGCCCACAACTGAACACAGGATTCAAGGAGCGGCCTCACCAGTGCTGAGTCCAGAGGGAGAATCACCTCCCTGGCCCTGCTGGTCACACCATTTCTGATACAAGCCAGGATGCCATTGGCTTCTCCCAGTCTGTAGCTCTGCATAGGGTTGTTGTGCCCCAAGTACACTGAGCTCTGGGGGAACCCCACTTGTCACTGATAGTAGATACTACTATCTACTACTACTACTACTGAATAGTAGATGTATAGTTGATATCTTCCTGGTTTTTTTGAACTGTAAGTCAGAATGGTTGCTATTTTTTTCCAGTTTGCTAACTCTGTTTAATTTAGCAGGATTGCTGTTGCTAAGGGCTTGAGATTATTTCTCCTCACCTATGGAATTATCATGTGCCACTTGATCAGAATATATTTTATGGAGTGTGCCATACCGATATGGAATGTTTGATAGGAATGGTTTGATAGGAATGGTTGGACTCGATGAGCCTGTGGGTCTCTTCCAACCTGGTGATTCTGTGATACTTTCAGCATTTTATCATAAAATGTGAGTTTGATTTCTGAGGAGAATTAACGGAAAATTCCTCTCCTAGGGTTTCCAAGTGCCACGCCAAGTTGAGAGGAAAACATCAGCGATGGAAGATGGAGAAAAACTACCAATATTACCCTCATCTAAGCAGCGTCAGGATGCTTTTCCATCAAAGTTTTATATCACCTCTCCGTTATTTTCTGTGGTTGACAAGAAGGATGTAGAAACAAATCCATCTGCAGACTTTCATCAGGATGCGTGTATAGGTAATGATAGAGAACACATGTCCGTCTCCTCACTGCTTTCAGCAACACTTCTCAACAGATGTGATGAGACAGAGAAGCGAAAATCTCATCAATCCCTTGTGGAGCCAGAATTGCCTCTAATTCCCAGACGCACCCAGTTTAGCAGTCATGGGGCAGTGTCCCACAACATCAGGAGCACAGCACAGATAATAGCTCTCTTGAAGTCTCAACCAACGCAAGAAAGCAGAGAGCAAACAACGTCTGAAGTCACAGAGCGTCCTTCTGGGTATCAGGCATCAGAGAACACGGATAGTTTATACGACCACAAGTCCACAATCCTACCTGCTTTTTCAGGCAACCCAGCCAAAAGACTAACTCAAAATCTTCCACACCTGCCTTTTATGAAGAGAACTGCGAGTGATCGAAAGGAACGGAATGCTGAAGTGCTTCTGAATTCAGCTGAACACCCTTGTGAAAAAGAAGTCACAGGACAGAGACATGACAAAAATATGTGTAATTTAAGTCAAGACTTACAAGATCCCTGCAATAGAAACAGTTTCTTCCTACCTGATTTCACCTTAAGCAGAGCGAGCGACAGCGAGTTTGTCCCATCCTCGGGTGACATTTCGTGTTCAGCAAGTCCAGTCACCTCGGAAAAAACTGTCTCTAGGTACAGGGAGCATTCGGTGACGAGCGGTCTTGAGGAAAATCCATCTGTGGAGTTGCAAAGTGGGCTTCAGCTAAGCCAAAATTCAGAAGGAGTGCCCAGTGAGCTGCAGCGCTCTGTGGCCGTAGCACTGACCGAAACTGGACTTGTAGAGGAGGAGTTAAATACAGACTTAAGCAAGGACTGTAGTCCAGATGAACAGGTAATGGAGGTTAATTTTAATCTAATGGAAGCTTTTGATTTTAATGACACAGACAGCGAAGACCTGCGTGAAAGAGATGTGAAGAAGCTTGCTGAAGGAAACATGCTTTCGCGAAGTCCATATTGCTTAAAGGGAGATGATGTACAAAGTAGTGTGCTGAGACATCATTCTCCCTGTGAAGTGGTGACATGCTGTGAAAACCAAGTCAAATGTTCAGCATTTGATGGAGAGAATGGTGGAAATGACTGCACTGAGGGTATTCCTTCTCAGCTTTGTGACAGTGGTGTCGGAGACATGGGAGGAGTTGCAGGTGCCCCTGCAAACCAGGCCAGAACCGAAGCAGGACTTTTGAGTGACAGGCACGATTTAAACGAGGTTAATGGTAGTCAATTAAGTACCGAAGCCACCAGCAGAGCGAAGGTTCTTGGTGGCTGTGCAGCGCATATCAATAGCGACACAGCGCGGATAAAAAGCAATCACTCTGATCTCTTGTGTAGTGACAGAGATGTTAATGAATGTTGCCCTAGAACCAGTATGTTTGAGAAAACCGAAAGTATTTCGTGTGTTCCTACCAGCAGAATGCTTTCTGCAGTGGATAAAAGGACAGAAGATGATATAGTAGTTGCGCGTGTCAAGTCCGCAGGTGTTGATTTAGAACGATTCTGGGGTACTAAGAGCGATGGCTTTAAACCTGGTAGTCCTTTGCTGGCTTTGTCAGGAAGATCAGATCCTAGCTGTGGCTCGTTCCAGTATTTTTCCGATGACCATCAAAAGGTACTTGGCATTTCGCGTAAGGAAGATACTCTCATTCCCAGAAGTTCTGTTTATCCTTTAGGAAAAGGCCGTTCTTCTCCAGAAGAAACAGCAATAGGTGAAACTGAGTTTGAAAGCGTAGAAAGCATAAATGCCTTTCCTGAAGCTCACAAAGGTGAAAGCGCGGGAATAGATTGCCTGAAACACACAGCAATGGCTCAAAACTCTTCAGATCTTCCTGATTTGGTGAATGACATCGCTCTTCTAGGAGCTTTGACTCAACATAGCACAGCGTTAGAAAGCTTACAAAAGATGGAGGAAAGTAATAGCCTGTTATGTGAAGCAGAGACTGCTAACGAGATATTTGAACCCCTGGTGGAGGATGAAGGTTAGGTCAGCTTTATTTTAAAGTTAATTCTTCATGACTGTACTTAATTTGACTTCTGTACTCTTCTGTCTCCTGCTGGACAGTTCATATTCACAAATTATACCTTTGGTATAATATATTATTTGGTATAATATATGTTATATTATACCATATACGTAATGAGTTATGGAGGTTCCTTCATGCAAATTTTAGTGTTTAAAGCAACAACGTGGGCTCCTTGTCTGTGTCTGTTTGCTTTAGTTCAGTTAAATCCAAGCTGTTCCATTATTTTTGTGGGTAAGGTTTGCAAACCTCGTAGATGTTCAGATGTTTTCATGTAAAAAGAACAACTGTAACTTGTTATCCTTTTCCATCTCTTGTAGCTTTAGACCAGTTTACAGAAATGCCTTACTCAGAAAGTATAAGGGCATCTTCCTGTCCATACTTTGATTCTACTGACCTTGTGGTAACCGATTTTTGACTACGTATATCTATCTGTGTATGATAAATACATTTTCCGCTGGATTTCTTGGCTAAAATTCCTGGTTTATGAAACTGGAGGCTGAGCTAGAAATGGCTTCGAGGCGTCAGCTACGAAGCTGTTAGCAAACAGGTGTCCTCTTGCAGACCCTATTGCCAATAAATGTTCAGGAGACCTAATGTGTGATGAGAAACTTCATGCGAATTGTAATATTTAGTTAAGTTCAGTATGTCTGGTACTTCTGCTTCCCTACATCGTCTTTTTTAGCATCTAGTTTCTCTTTTCTTTCACTGTATTTTTGAAAGCACAGCTTGCCTAGGAATTTTAGCACTTGGCTTGAAATGCACTGGCAAATCTTTATGCTTGATGCTTGCGTTTTTGTCCAGTGCTATTAACAGTCTTTTTCTTTCAATCCATCCAAAGTGGAGAAAAAAAAAAAAGATTTTGGATTATATTCTTCTCTTTTTTCCTGTTCCATTTGAAAAAAACCCATGTTTTCTTTTCCTATGATGGATTGTTTTGGCTTCCCAAATAAAAAAGCTGCAATTTAAAAAGCTTCCTTTTGTATAAATGCTTACTTTTCACTTTAAATGATCATTAGATTGTTAGACTAATTAGCTTTTGATACTTTTATATGCAGCCCAACTGTGTGGATAGTGTGTTACAGAAAACAGAGACACGTCTTCTTCCAGTAGCAGAGCCCCAAATCCATCCTGGGACATCTAACTGCCAACCAAAGGTACAATTTCAGTGGAACTGGAGTATAATGGAATGGTTGGACTCGATGATCCGATGGGTCTCTTCCAACCTGGTTGTTCTATGATTCTATGATAATAAATAGTTTCTTAAATTTCAATCCAATGGTTTACTATTTGCAATAGATTACAATTCGAACTAATAAATATTTAAGCAGCCTCATAACAGGCTTATCACTTTTTAGTGTATTTGTCTGCAGGAAGTTTTCCATCCAGAGTTTTAAACTCGAACAAAAACATACTACATCAGAATATCAATTTTCTGTTGACATAGATTCGTGTAAAAACTTTATTGCTGCTGAGTTGCAGGAGCGCTCGAGAGAGAAGGGAAAAACATAGATTTTTTTAAAATCTTTATCTTCAGTTTCCAACATTATTATTGCTCTATACGTGACTTACTGACTGTAGGTAATTCCAGACCAATACTTGTTTCCACTTAATGATAATTCCAATATATCGCGTAGCTCGTTGTGTTTCAAGGGCACCAAGTGAAGGGATCAGCAGCTAGTGAGATAATGCTGAGAGCTCCCCGTTCACAGCCAGTGTGGCAGCAGGGCCCACATAACATGGAGGCTGAAGCTGAGAGATTTTTATCACCCTTGTTTTCAAGCAGTTTTGTCCTTTCTGACTTCAGACAGGTAAAACATTTTTTTTCCCAGTTATCCTTAATAACCTTAGTGCAAGAAAGTAAACGTAGGATAAAGGAGAGTTCATTTTGAGAATGCTACAATCATATCCAAATCACTAAGAACCGAACACAGTGCTTTGCAGTAAAACTTTGCAGTTAGACATTTGTTTTTACTCATCTTTGTCACTGGAGTATCCATTTTGATAGGAATGGTTGGACTCGATGATCTGGTGGGTCTCTTCCAACCTTGTTGTTCTATGATTTGTGGGATGTAACTTGTTTTTTAACCTCTTATCAGTTCCGCCTTGAAAAATCCACGTGGTCGTGACATGTGATGCTCAACAGAGAGATTTCTGCTAGTGAATAGGGGCAGAGAGCTTTTATAATAATTGTTTCCTATTGTTAGCAGTAGAATATTCACCACAACTGGATTTGAAATATAAAATATTGTTTGAGAGGTCCAAAGCGAGGCTTAAAACTTTCCTTTTTGGATTATAGTGCTGTTCTTCCTTGATGCAAGAAAGCATGACATGCAAAGTTAAATATTTGTTTCTAATGCAGTATGTATTTCAATATTTAAAATAACGGAAGAAAAATGATATTTCATTTTTTACCTCAGAATGAGTTAGAGATACTTAAAAAAATCTATCTACAAATGAAACTTAGAAATAAGATTAACGGTTGGACTTGATGATCTGGTGGGTCTCTTCCAACCTGGTTGTTCTATGATTCTATGAAAGAGAATATATTTTGTATAGAGGATAAACAGGTTAATTTCTAACAAGTTTGTGCTTGTAATTTTTTTTTTTTTTTTGGTAAAGTCTCCAGGCTCAAGAAGTCTTCATGAAGATGATATCAGCTTTATCAGAGAAGAGAATTTTCACGTGCGGCCTGACTTTATTGAAGAGTCAAGAATAGATCAGTCCTGTAAGTGAAAGACAAGGTAGAATGCAGCGGTTTTTCTTGGAAAGATTATTTTGCATGACCTCTGTCCTTTGTGTATTTTTTCCTAGCACTGGCGTTGAATTTGTGCTCTGAAATTCCACCATGGACAATGTCAGGCTCACCTCCACACTCGGATTTGAGACAAACACAGTGGACTTCGTGGGATCCTGGCAAGGTATGAATTGACTGTCTCTCCTAGATCTTTTGGGCTTTGTTTCCTGTGCGTTCACACTAGTAATTTCTTATTAAAACTGTTTTATCTCGAATCTGAGAGACTCCTCAGTTGTTTAGAATGATGAGAGAGAAAATTGTGACAAATCAGCTGTAATCAAGTTGCTTTTTCCAGTCATTCACTTGACACATGAATTCTTCTGCAGATGATTCCATCACTAGAACTGCCTTCCTCGCTTGATCCAGCCTCTACAATTTCTCCAGCTTCAGGAAGGGAAGAAACTATTGGACACTTCCGGGAACCCAGGATCTTGCCAAGACAACCAGAATTTTCAGAATTTTTCTCGAGTAAGAAATTATAGTTAAAAATTGCAGTTTACAGTGTTTTTGCTAGAAAATCTTCAAGTTTTTTTTGAAGCACAATGAGTTGTACTGTAAAAGACAGTTACCTTGGGTGCTGAAATACACTGAGATGTGTGTCTGGCAACTGCAGAGTTTAATTTGTTTGCCACACCTTTTTCATAGGTGAATGTGTTACTGAGGGGTTTTAAGCACAATTTTAAACAATGTTTTCCAAATTAGTCTTGAATTCTATGCCTCCTCCTCATACATTATATTGTCCTGAGACTTCTGAAGAGTGATTTCATAGTACAAAGGAAAAATAGCTTCTAACCTGAGGGGGATAAAGGCTGCAAGCTAAGCTTCTAATTCATCCTGATGTTTTCATTTATTTACCTGCTTTTATTTTTTTCTGTGTTCAGCTATCCCTTGACCCACTTCCAGCTGACAACTATCAATGACTGTCATTTACTACTGATAGTGAATTTAGTCAAAAAGATGCTTATGGATCCCATCTAGTAAATGGGATTTACTAGAATCCCATTTATCTACATTGATTAACGTTAATTTACACACTTTTGTGGATGATCCTTTCAGTAAAGAATCATAGAACATAGAATCGTAGAACCACCATGTTGGAAGAGACCCATCGGATCATCAAGTCCAACCATTCCTATCAAACACTAAACCAAAAGGAGCAAACGTTAAACTGATTGCTTTCCAATTGACAGCTGTCACTGACCTACTGAGAATATCAGATTAATGACCTCCAAAGCACAGTAATCTTTAAATAATTTAGTCCAAACATTTCCTTTTATAGAGTACCTGCAGAAATGTGTCCTGAATAGAGGGATTCAAGTATTAGAAGAATCATTGTTGAAATCATTTGGGTCGTATGGTTATTCTCCCTCTGTACTCAGCACTGGTGAGATCGCTCCTCAAATCCTGCGTTCAGTTCTGGGCCCCTCACGACAAGAAGGATGTTGAGGCTCTGGAGCGAGTCCAGAGAAGAGCAACAAAGCTGGTGAAGGGGCTGGAGAACAGGCCTTATGAGGAGCGGCTGAGAGAGCTGGGGGTGTTTAGCCTGGAGAAGAGGAGGCTGAGAGGAGACCTCATTGCTCTCTCCAACTACCTGAAAGGAGGTTGTAGAGAGGAGGGAGCTGGACTCTTCTCCCAAGTGACGGGGGACAGGATGAGAGAGAATGGCCTCAAGCTCCACCAGGGGAGATTTTTAGGCTGGACATCAGGAAGAAGTTTTTCACACAAAGGATCATTGGGCATTGGAAGAGGCTGCCCTGGGAGGTGGTTGATTCACCTTCCCTGGAGGTTTTAAGAGACAGGTGGATGAGGTGCTAAAGGACATGGTTTAGTGTTTGACAGGAATGGTTTGACTCAATGACCCTGTGGGTCTCTTCCAACCTGGTTGTTCTGTGATTCTATGAAATTTGGTGTGGTACTACACAGGTTTGCCAATTAGAAGACAGGATGTAAAAGGAAGAGTTTATAATTCTTTCCCTCTGATAGTATTTTTGTACACATGATGCTTTGTGCCAGCCTTAAGTGCCACAGGTTGCTTGTAACATGTATTTGCTCTCTGTACAGCACGGGAGATGCCCAGTTATTCAGAGGAATGTAGCCTCTCCAGGTTCAAACCCACGGTTAAAACACGAGCTCCACTTGTCACTTTTCCTGGCACTGAGATGAGTTCTGATGGAGTTTATCCAACCAACAGCGATGAGGTCCAGCAATCTTTCTGCTCTTCAGTAGACTCTTTATGCAACAAGTCAGTGGAATTTCCTATTAATGCGTTTTGCCCCGAGGATAGAAATTATGAAACCTCCGTGTTTGGAGAGTATACAGAAGACAGACAAAGGGAATCTATACAACCCGCGTTCCCTAATGTGACTTCACAGAATAGACAAAGCAAGTGGCTAAAATATCAAAACAGTGACTTGATAACTCAAAACAGCGATGATGAGGAAGTGACCGATGACATCTGCGCTGAGAATGTCCTTGGAATGCTGCTGGGCGACACAGGAGAGAGCAGTGCTGGGAATAAAAGCTCTCCCGGCTCAGCACCTCTGCTGACAGCAAAGAGCACGCTCGGTAACTGCCGTGCGAATACCTGCAGCCAAGATCTGATTTCAGAGAGGAAGTTACTTTCTCTGCACTTAAGTCAGACGCCTTTGGCTGAGGCGACACAAAAGGTGTTGAGTCATCTGAGCTGCCACACGGTAACAGGAGACAGCCAGGTGTGTAACTGTTCAAGCAAATACAGTTATAAGTGACAGAAACACATTTTTCTGGACAAAGTAGCTGCATTTATCTCATTTCCTGCAAGATATTATCAGTATGGTTGGATGAAATCTTTCCACATAAGAGGCTCAACTACAGAACAGCAGCTGCTAAAGTATTTTTTTTAAGTGCTGTGACTGATCCTTTGTAAAGGTTGCACCTTGTAAAGGTTGCATCTTGTTGATCCTTGTAAAGGTTGCCTTGAGTCCAACCTTATGGTTGGACTCGATGATCCGATGGGTCTTTTCCAACCTGGCTGTTCTATGATTCTGAGGTAATTCCTTGGCACATGCAGTGCCAGATTTAGCTTTTTAATCTGAATATTGACGGTAGGAAGATGAATTAAAAGCTGTTGGGCTGTTTTGTCTTCTACAATTGATAAAAGAGTGTTTTTCTCAATTGAGCAATCAGTATGTTTTAACAGCCAGATCTTGTTTCAAAGCGTTCTCTGATTTCAAAATATTTCAGATGTCTTCAGTTTCGATTGTGGAGAAGTAAGTTTATATACACACATATATATGTATATAACAATTTGGACATACTAGATTTTAAAATGTTGATGAAGAGAATTATCGTTATGATAATAATAATATAATTATAGGAGGGAAGAGCTGCTTGGGACTAGCCAGGATGGCAGGCTCAGGGACAGCCCAAAGCTCTAGTCTGGGTCTTCCTTCTCTAACCTGTGCTTTCCTGTAGTTCCATCTGATGAATTTATTTCTGTGCAGAAATGGTGTTAAAAATGGGTTTCATGTGCCTTGTTTCCCCATGTCCAGGGCTGAAAAAGTGATGCTGAATTAGATAATTTACTTTAAAGTCTTTGTAAGTATTACCTGTGTTTTATTATAAATGCAGGTGGTTTACCCAGCGGCAAATTTTAACTTTGTGGTGCATCCTAAGCAGGATTCCAAGCTCTCTGTGCTGGAGCTCCAGCTGTGATTCTTCTCCTATATGCCTTCTGTCGAGTGTGTGCTCTTCCACTTACAAAGTCTGCAAACGCTTGTGGAGAAAGGAATTTGTGTTTTGCTTTTAGAAAACTGATTCTTCATTGACAGTCCTCATCTTGAAACTTCTGGTTATAGGATGAGGCCTTGAATGTTTTCTATTTAGATATACTTATCCATAAGAGCACAATATATAAAATAGGAAAAAGAGAAGAAAAATAAATAGATTTTTGGCTTGTTTGTACAGTGACCGTTGATCAAAATTTGTCTTCTTCGGGTTTTAGGAAGTTTAACAGTTTATTTTTCCATTTTTTTAGGAAATAACGGTTTCTGAGTTGTCTTTTCCTAACGTGGATGAAGTCAAACATGCTAATATTCCTAAAAGAAAGGTTTCCATTCCAACTGTGTTTCAGTCCTACGTTCACTACAAGCAGATTTTTAAAGCTGCTCTGACAGGTACGTCTAACCCCACACTATGGCCTTTAAAGTCCTATCTAAGCCCCTTTTTAACAGCTTTTAAATGTTTGGATTGTTTAGAGTCTTACATTAAATTATTAGAATGAAATTAAGACAATTACAACAAATCAATTGCGTGGGCAATGTGTGAATTTTGCGAGTCTTCTGGTTTTCTTTTAGGATTTGGGTTAAATGTTTAGCGTTTGATAGGAATGGTTGGACTCGATGATCCGATGGGTCCTTTCCAACCTGGTTGTTCTATGATTCTGTTTATACTTGAGATTGAAAGTTTCAAATGCAAACGTGTTCATTTGAATGTTGTGCCCTTGCGTAACCGTTTTAAGGCTCTACTAATTATTCTTTTCCTTTCTGTGTCAAGAGCAATTAAACATAATGCTCTTTGAGTTGTCGCAAAGATTACACAACGCTCTTTTGAAAGTGGATATATCGTTTTACACCTCCTCGAAGGATGAGCAAAGCGAGAGCACGAGAAACTGCATCCCACTCTGCAACCACATGCATCCTGCTAAGCTTGTTATGGTTAAAAAAGAAGGTCAGAACAAGGTGCTGTTTATTCCTTGTTTGTTTCCAGGCTGGGAGTGTGTGTTTGGTGTAGAGGATGGATTCTGTGAGCAATTACAGGGCGAGTCCGTGTGATTTACAATTGCAGGTTCTAGTGATATGCTACGGAGATCAGTTGTAGTATTCACTAACGTCCGGAATTGTTGATGTAATAGTTCTCTCCACACAGAAACAGCTTTATAAGTGCAGAGAGGAAGACCTGAGTTTATAATTCTCTAGGTTTTATGTCCAGAGAAGTCATGGCTGCCCCACCCCTGGAGGGGTTCAAGGCCAGGCTGGAGGGGGCTTGGAGCCCCTGATCCAGTGGGAGGTGTCCCTACCCGTGTCAGGGGTGGAACTGGATGGGCTTTGAGGTCCCTTCCACCCCAAACCATTTCATGATTCCAATATGCAATTTCTGTAAGGAATGATTATACACACTGGCTTAGCAAGCTGAGAGTTCTGAAAACACACTTGTATTTTTCAGCCAAACAGTGAAAACACAATGTTTATCTGATTATTTCTATAGCAGCTAGTACTGGTCCATTGATTGCTTTACTTCTTTTCTTACTTGCTTGTTTGTTTTAACAGACTGGTCTTTTTCTCTTTTTTTTTCCCCCCCACTTCCCTCCCTTCCTAGGGTCGTTTGTTCTACACCTGCAATGCCCCTAAAGCTGAGCAGTGCTCATTTTTCAAGTGGATCGAAGACGTGAACCCCACGCAGATCAAACCCAGACCTAGCGTAGTGCTACATGATATAAAAAGTATTGGGACGTACCTCAGAAGTCAAATGATTTCTCTTTATGAGGGATGCCAGCTTTTGGTGAGGTATTCTGAACTGCTGCGCACTTTTCCCAAGCACTGTGTGAATGGCAGGGTTTATAAATATTCCATTAATTTGATTTTCAGTAGCATGTAACGGACACATTCAGTAACTGTGCGTGAAGAGGCTCCAGTTCTGTGAAGAAATAATATTCATAGAATCATAGAACAACCAGGTCAGAAGAGACACATCAGATCATCGAGTCCAACCATTCACAGCAATAGCGTTTTGAGTCAGCACTCTTTTCATCAAGAATCAAAACTGTTTAGCAGCAACGTGGTCAATTCCTTAATGAAATCCTTTGTGATTGTTGCCTTGGAATTACTATTACTTTAAGCTTTCATAAGAGAATTTGATTTATCCTGTTAATGATTCTAATTTTAATGTCAGAGGTTGTATCAAAGGCTATTGTTTGCTGCTTAACTGTAGGGGAAACAATTAGGGCTGAATAAAAGAGGATTTTACAGTTGAGGTAAATGTATTTAAAACTTAGAATCATAGAACAACCAGGTTGGAAGGGACCCATCGGATCTTCTAGTCCAACCATTCCTATCAAACACTAAACCAAGTCCCTCAAGACCTCATCCACCCGTCCCTTAAACGAAACTTGGTACTGTAAGATGAGGAAGAACAACCAAAATTCCGCTGTGTGATTTGGTCTTGCCTATGGAGCTTGCTTTATTTTGGTGGTGACTCCAAGATGCGCCAATCGTTTACGTACTTTTTCTTAAAATTACGATTTAACAGGAAGGCCTTTGAAATTCAAGCGCAGCGGTGTAGTAAGTTCAAGAAGTTTATGTCGCCTGCCAGGTTTGATGGTGATTCCAAAACCAAATTGTACCTCAAACTAAACAGAAAGGAGCATTATTCTCTCTACAGCAAAGGTAAGCAAATCCCCAGCATCAGAAGAACTGTGTCATGCGCCTTTGTAATTTTTTAATTTGTAATCTAGGGAGGAAAATAGAATCCTATTTTTAAATCCCTACCAACCCCGATAGTTCAATTTTTGTTCTAGAAAGGCAACAAAATATCTCAGTAATTAATCTTTCCTTGTGAATGTTCAGTGCCTTAGAAAAATATAAATTCCATATTCTTGGGTTTCGAGTGTATTAAATGTGTGAATCTCAAAGTTTCAGGAAAGGCCAGTATTCAAATAGATGATATTTAAGGAAATCTTGGTTAAAAAAATGAGGTTTTTATTAGCTGTTGTGTATTTCTTCTAAATGATCAAAGCATCACAGACTTCGAGGATGGGCTTTTGGGGTCCCTTCCAACCCAAACTATTGTATGATTCTATATGCACCATTATGACTCCAAACTCTGAAGCCTCTCTTGCTGTCCTTTGCAATTTATGGTGCAGGTGAGCTTCATTCAGATGTGCCAAATAAAACAGAACATTTATAGGCTCCAGTATGTCGGTTTTGAAAGAGAAAGGAGAATAGACGTTTATTTCAGTAATCGCTATTCTTTGGCTGAAGTCAGGTTAACTGGATTTGTAGAATACTTCTGTCATTTGTTCCAAATAATAATACTTCAGATTTGTTGGAAATCAAACCTCCTGTGAGCACCAGGAGAGAACTTCCTATTTACCATCAGTTTCTGACAGTAGGTGCTAGGAGAATTACAAATTATTTGTTCATTCTTTAGAACTGGACTAACACGTATTTAGGACTTTTTCATATCACCTGCTTTCACATTGGTGCTGGTTTAATTTGCAGCAAATACTGAGCTATTTTGTCAAGTTTAATTTTCTTTAAAAGACAACAGTAGAAACTTACAAGAACTGCGTTTTTTGACAGATGATATCTGGGTTGTTTCGAAGACTCTGACCTTTGAGCCTCTTGATACTTTTATTGCAAGCAGTGCTTTCTTCGGACCGTCCTCTAACAACGAAGTAGAGTTACTCCCACTGAAAGGCTACTGCCCCTCAAACTGGCGATCGGACAGTGAGTTTTGCATCATTAAGAATTGTGGGAAACGAATACTTTGGGGGGGAAGTCTGGCCAGCAGTGAAGGATGAGATTAGAATGTCTCCAATCTAATACATTATTTTATTCACAGTATTATTTTTTCTAAGGTGTGGGTGGATGAGGTGCTGAGGGGCCTGGTTTAGAGATTGGTTGGAATGGTTGGACTGGATGATCCCGTGGGTCTCTTCCAACCTGGTGATTCTATGATTCTATGTTATTTGAATACATATACTAATGTACTTTCCTCGATACTAAGGAGGAAATTCTTCACTGTCAGGTTGAGGAGGCCCTGGCCCAGGTTGCCCAGGGAAGCTGTGGCTGCCCCATCCCTGGAGGTGATAAACAACAGCAAAATAGAGCTATATGGGTTACTAAACACATTAGAAACCTATTAGGCTATCCCTGAGCCCCAGAACTTTAAAAAACTGGTGGTAAATTCAGGAAATATAATTGAATAATTGTTCTATTCTTATACTCTCCCCTACGCTTTGGAAACAGGATAGATGGAACACAAATTTGGCCCATTGGACATGTTTTTATGTTCATCTCCTTTATATTTTAAGAAAATGTGCTTAGCTGTTGTGATGCAGATGGTTTACTTGCAAAATACACTTCCTAAATTCCAAAGCCTTCTAAATATCTGGACTGTTTTTAAAATGAATAAGGGTTTTTGTCTAAGCTTTCTTAGAAGGTTCCTGAAGTTGGAAACAACAATACTTAAAAATAACACGTTTTGGAAAGGAGAGCTAATAGATGTCACCTAGAATATCGAGGCAGACATGAGTTCACTCGGTTCCAGGAGGCCAATCACTCTTTTGGCATTTTGTACTTCATTTATCAGGCTGATTAGAAATTTTGACTCCTTGAAGTTTTTCCTAATTTTCTTTTTCTGTGGACTTTTCAGCGATTGTTCATGCCTTGCTGGTTTGCAATGCCAGTGGGGAGCTTACGTCTCTAAGAAACATGGAGGAGCACTTCAATCCATCTACATTGCCACTAATACCGTTTCTGCTAAAGATGTAAGTTACTGTTTCAGCAATAATGTGAACACACAATATGTCAGTGAGTACAGAAAAACACTTGAAAGAAATCATAGAATCACCAGGTTGGAAGAGAACCACTGGATCATCAAGTCCAACCATTCCCATCAATGATTAAATACCACGGTGTTTAAAAAGTGGGGCAGGACTAAACAACCATGGACTATGTTGGGGTGCAGAGAGAGGCAACTTTTACTTATGTCAGCTGTTAATCAGCATTTCAATTTCAGGTGAGTCAGAATATCTGAACTGTGATATGCAAATTATTTTGGTTGGAAAACTGGTTGAATGGCCAGGCCCAGAGAGTGGTGGGAAATGGTGTTAAATCCAGCTGGAGGCCAGTTACAAGTGGTGTCCCCAGGGCTCAGTGCTGGGTCCAGCCCTGTTCAGTGTCTTCGTCAATGATCTGGATGAAGGCATTGAGTGTGCCCTTAGCAAGTTTGCAGATGACACTAAGCTGGGTGCAAGTGTGGATCTGCTGGAGGGTCGGGAGGCTCTGCAAAGGGATCTAAACAGGCTGGACCACTGGACTGAGTCTAATGGCATGAGGTTTAACACGGCCAAATGTCGGGTCCTGCACTTGGGGCACAACAACCCTATGCAGAGCTACAGACTAGGAGAAGTCTGTCTAGAAAGCTGCCAGGAGGAGAGGGACCTGGGGGTGTTGGTCGACAGCAACTGAACATGAGCCAGCAGTGTGCCCAGGTGGCCAAGAAGACCAATGGCATCTTGGCTTGGATTAGAAACAGTGTGACCAGCAGGTCCAGGGAGGTGATTCTCCCTGTGTACTCAGCACTGGTGAGACCACTCCTTGAATCCTGTGTTCAGTTGTGGGCCCCTCAGCACAAGAAGGATGTTGAGGCTCTGGAGCGAGTCCAGAGAAGAGCAACAAAGCTGGTGAAGGGGCTGGAGAACAGGCCTTATGAGGAATGGCTGAGACAGCTAGGGGTGTTTATCCTGGAGAAGAGGAGGCTGAAAGGAGACCTCATTGCTCTCTACAGCTACCTGAAAGGAGGTTGTGGAGAGGAGAGAGCTGGGCTCTTCTCCAAGTGATAGGGGACAGGACAAGAGGGAATGGCCTCAAGCTCCACCAGGGGAGATTTAGGCTGGACATTAGGAAAAAATTTTTCACAGAAGGGGTCACTGGGCACTGGAACAGGCTACCCAGGGAGGTGGTTGAGTCACTTTCCCTGGAGGTGTTTGAGGCACGGGTGAACAAGGTACTGAGGGACATGGTTTAGTGTTTGATAGGAATGGTTGGACTCAATGATCCAGTGGGTCTCTTCCAACCTGGTTGTTCTATGATTCTATGATATGCAGTGTGATAGCATGAATTTTGATCTCTGTGTTTTCCTTAGGAATTCTGGTTCTGAAAATGCTACCAATAGAGTCAACAGAAGGAAATTTATTCCACCTGCCATGAGCCTGAAACCCACAATGATGCACAGACCTATCAGCACTGACATGGCAATGGAACTGGCGGAAAAGATGATCCAAACATTCTCGTTGAACCCAGATCAAGCTGCATCACTCATTCAGATAGCGCAGATGATGACCTTGTCTGGAAACACCAAACCAGCAGAAGAACATCAGTCCTTCCCTATCACAATCATACGTGGTAGATAGCAAATTACTGTGCAACTTGCTGCTATTGTGTGTTTGCAAAAATGCTAATGAATACATAATGGCAGTGTTAGTGGAGTAGCCTTAAATTCTCAGGGATGAAACAGTAGATTTGTTTCCTTAATCATATATTCACAATTCTAGGTGGGCTCAAAGGGGGATTCTTATTTTTGGTTAAACGCTGACTTATTTTGAATGTAGCACAAAGGCTGAGGTTGAATAAATTGCCTCTATGTATGGAACATCCTTTTAAAATCTTCTGCGATGCTGCTGTCTTCGCCTACTTCATGCATTTCCTGAAAACTCATTTCTTGGATGAGACCTCTCAGATAATGACCCTGACCTTGTAACATCCATTTATCAAAAGTTTTGATCCTTGAATTTGTGTTTGCCTTTTGCAGGATTGTACATAAGCATAGACTTCTTTCCTAGTAAGTTCTACACACAAAATCAGAGTTATTTATTGTCTTCTGCTTATTTCCTTTCGTACTAAAACCACTTTTTGTCACGTTTCAGCTTTGCTAAATTATGATATAATTTTTTTCCAGTGACACGTTATTCTTTGCTGTTTTATATTTCCTTCTGTCTTGGTTTTATCCCTTTTAAACAGGTACAAAAAGGCTGTTAACATCTTACTTCAAAGATACCTGTTTTTTTTTAAATCAGTATTGAAAAGCAGTTACCATAATAAGTTTTCCGATCCCGTCAAAGTAAAAATGTTGACAATAATGACAATCTTAGTACAGATACCACTAGACTTAAATTGCCTGAGCTTTTGTTTGGCTGCATTGGTCTAGTGAAAATTTTAGTCATTCCAGAACAATTGTCTCTCAAATTCCTTATTCTGTACCTGAGGACGTGGTATGAAGGATGTGCATGCAGGCACTTGTATTATTTGAATGTATTGATGAGACTCCTTAGCACATAATGCATGTATTTAAGGAGAAAATCTAGGAAAAAATACCTTTGCTTCCCCTTTTGTGTATTTTTTTATGAACTTATTGCAGGCAGTAAATGCAAACTGTAAGGCAATTCATTGACCCTCGATACTTAAAGCGAGCATATGCTATGTTTTTACGGGAATCACAGCATAATGTTTCATAAGATTAATTTAAATTATAACAATTGATTAGAACTGTGCTTTCTAGAAATTTTTCACTTGTAACTTAGGCTTTTTCTTCTGAAACACCAGGTGTTTTTGGAGCTGGAAAGAGCTATCTGCTGTCCGTTGTCATCTTGTTCCTGGTACAGCTCTTTGAAAGCAGCGAAGCTACAGAGGGTCCAAGGCCGGTTCCATGGAAACTCCTGATCGCTTCTTACACTAATGTTGCTGTTGACAGGGTGCTGCTCGGGTAGGTTGCCAGGACTTGGATGTCTGTAGAATCATAGATCACTAGGTTGGAAAAGACCTGTGAGATCACTTGGGAAAAGAGACCAACACCCACCTGTCTCAACCTTTCAGGCAGTTGTGGAGAGCAGTGAGGTCTCTCCTCAGCCTCCTCTTCTCCAGGAACAACAACCCCTGTTCCATAAATAATGATTCCATAAACAATAATGCGTTCATATGATAAAGATAATTAATATTTCCAGTAGAAGATTGCATTCACTTTAATGTTACCCTTAAAGACTACAAGACTAGCTGTGCCAATTCAGATGAGACCAATGTTGGGCTCTACTCTCATCACATCCACTATTAAAATCCATCGTTACGGAAACGGTATTACTTAGGAATGTTTGGGAAGTAGCATTAAGGACAGGAGAAGAGGTGCAGAGAGAGAGGCAGTCAGGCTTTGGAAGCTTCAGCATGAAGCTTGAGAATGAAATCATTGTTTGGAAAGAGAAAGGAAGGAAGAGGAAGTACAAATGATACAAATGGAAGACTTTATGAAAGGAGAACCTTGAAAGGTTTAAGCATTTTTTGAGATAAATCATGATGAGGTAATTGACTTTGATTTACTTGAGTTGCAGCCCATTACTTCATCTGATTAACTGCAGAAGTTTTTGTTCTGATGTGTCCAATAACCTTTTAGAACCACTTTTAAATCTTTCAATATTTCATTTTACATTTCTGTAACGTGTCTCATCTTTTTTATTTTTTCTTTGAAGTCTACTTGATCTTGGATTTGAGGATTTTATCAGAGTGGGAAGTGTTAGGAAAATCACCAAAGCAATTCTTCCACATAGGTAAGAATCTTGATCTTTGAGGGATCTGAAGTGATTCACGATAGAATACACACTGTAAAATAACTATTTTGAAGTAATTCAGAATGTGATCATAAAAGGCCTTGTTCAGGGTTCTTATACACAAAGCAGGGGAGAAATTTGACCTTGGCTTGGGAATGTCACTTATTACTGAATAGAACATTAATTTAAATGTGAATTAGTAGAGGAGGATAAAATAACTGCACTTACAGATGTGTAACTGTTTACATGTCTGAGTTTACACAGAGGGAAAGCAGAACAGAGCCGTGAAATAGGTCTGTACTGCTGTAGCAATAAGACCTGGTAGGAACTAATCATAATTTTAACGTTCAAGGAATTAATAGTAACAACTGATGAATTCTGTATGACTTGCACAAGTTACCTTTGCTGTAGTGATCTGAGGTTTCTCCTTCAACTACTTAAAAGTAAGCGATCTATGTAGTACTTTCAACACAATTTGAGAGAACAAAGTAAAATTCGAGATGATTAAAGATTAATTTTCCATTCCTTGGTGTCAGTAGCATACCAGGGGTATAAACTGGTATAAGAATGAACAAGTCTACTCCACTCTGAAATCAGCTACATGCTTGGAGAAGTCATTTGCTACACATTTACTGCATTCAGGGTCTGAGTTGGTGGGATTAAAGGTTTGGTTTATAATACATATTAGACTAGTCTACTGAGTTCTAGTCAGTTGCGTTCAGGATAGGTGAGTACATTATTGCAGAGTATAAAATATTATTTTTCTATATTGGTTTGGTCACCAAGCAGGGAAAGCACTGTTACTTTCAATCATTGTAACGCTTGTGTTCTTTTTGAAGTTTACATACGGGCTCGGGAAATGAAAACGAGCAGTTAAAAGAGCTGCTTGCTCTCATGAGAGAAGATTTGACTCCAGCGGAAAAAATATACGTAAGGAAGAGTATTGAGCAACATAAACTGGGGACCAATAAAGCTATGCTGCAACAGGTACAGTCAAAGCGATAGGTTGGGAAGGTGGGAATTTACAGTGGCTTATCCACAAGGCCCAGCAAATGGAAGCTGAGAATCCCCTCTGATACCTGAGAAGTAAAATGAGTGTTAGGTCTAGGGCGGGTTTAATTGCACAAGTGTAGTGTAGTGTCTTACCTGTTTGTGAATTATTTCAGTTGGAGTTCCTGATTAGCGATATATTATGAGATATAATGGTTGGACTCGATGATCCGGTGGGTCTCTTCCAACCTGGTGATTCTATGATTCTATAAACCCTTCTTGAACTTCATTGCAATCTGATTTAATATTACCAATCTAGTTTACAAGGTGGGGAGAGAGAAGTTTCTGAGTCCAGCAAGTCTGCGCTGTCAGGTTGAAACTAAAACTGATACAGTCTTAAAGGTAGAAGATAAGGACTGAGCTAAATCTGTCCTAGAGCTGAGCATCAGCTGCCAAGATTTCGATTGTGTTTTAAGTAACTTTTCACCTAAGTATTATCTTTTACGATTACCACCTCCTGCAGAGAAATCTTCTCAATTTCTGATCTTTCTAGTTATGTTATGGTAGGAGTCGATGATCCGGTGGGTCTCTTCCAACCTGGTGATTCTATGATTCTACGTTGTCTTTCTCCCTCAGTCCTAGACTCAAAAAGCCCCAACTTGTTGTAAAGCAGTTGTAACAAAGCAGATCTGAGCAATTTGCTCCTTGAGTTTATTCCTGGTGGTCATTGCTGCCACTTTTGCTGCTGGGCCTCAGAAGGTCTTGGAGGGTTGTGTAATCTGAGCTCTCCCTGTACCAGACCACATCTGATCTTAAATACATGAATCTGTGAAGGATTCTAATGTATAAACACTCCAGGCATAAGAAATTAGAACCTTGGAGCCATCTCTTTGCATGCACAGTGCCTTTTAATGGAAGTTAGAATATGATTTTTGGAGACCCAGTGAGCATGACAGAGCATGCAGTAGAACTGCTTAAAATTAATTGAGGTGTATTATACTGCCGAAGCTGTAGTTACATACTGCACAGACATCAACGATTAAATCATCTTAACTTTTGATCTGCCCATTTTCTCCTCTCTAATAATAAAGGTGAAAGTGGTTGGGGTGACTTGTGCTGCCTGTCCGTTCCCTTGCCTGAACGCTCTCAAGTTCCCTGTGGTGATGCTGGATGAGTGCAGTCAGATGACTGAACCTGCTTCCCTCCTTCCCATTGCAAGGTACAGCCCTCCTTTTGCATTTCAGCAGAGAGAAAACTTGTAGTTACCAGTCGCACAACCTCAAATAATTGCCAAACTTGCACATTTTTTTTTTTTTAAGAACACAAATTTTAAGGCTCGGGTAGACGAGGTACTGAGGGACACGGTTTAGTGTTTGATAGGAATGGTTGGATTCAATGATCCAATGGGTCTCTTCCAACCTGGTTGTTCTATGATTCTATTCTATGATTCTATGAAATGCTGAGGCCTCACCCTAGAAAGCAAGAAGGCTAATTTTAAACTGAGGCTTGCTTTTAGCTGCCTTCCTCAAGTTACCGAGTTATTGTAACCATGGAAAGACAGGGAGTCTGCTGGAAGGCAATCTGTGATGTATAAATCGTAGAATCATAGAATCACCAGGTTGGAAGAGACCCACCGGATCATTGAGTCCAACCATACTGCACGTGCTGGTGTTAGGAAGAGTTTGACATCCTTTTTAGAACTTTATTTTTTAATGTTGTTATTTAGGTTTCAGTGTGAAAAGCTAGTCCTTGTTGGAGACCCCAAGCAACTACCGCCAACTATCCAAGGGTCCGAGAGCATTCATGAGAAGGGATTGGAGCAGACTCTCTTTGACCGGCTTTGCTTAATGGTTTGTACAACTAACATCATTTTAGAAAAGACGGAGGGTGAAGTTGTAGATCCATTGAAGTCACTGAAAGTTTTAGATGTTAGAGGATCACTGTTTCAGCCTGGCTTTTAATTAAGCAGTTTCCATGCCAGTGCAGTTCTCAGTAAGCGTTATTTTCACAGTGCAGGGAGAACTCATAGAATCATGAAATGGTTTGGGTTGGAAGGGACCTCAAAGCCCACCCAGTCCCACCCCCTGCCACAGGCAGGAACACCTCCCACTGGATCAGGGGTTCCAAGCCCCATCCAACATGGCCTTGAACCCCTCCAGGGATGGGGCAGCCACAGCTTCTCTGGGCAACCTGGGCCAGGACCTCCCCACTCTCACAGCAAAACATTTCTCCCTCAGACCTCATCTCACTTTCCCCTCTTTCAGCTCAAAACCTTCCCTCTCATCCTGTCCCTGCACTCCCTGATTAAGAGCCCCTCTCTAGCTTCCCTGTAGCCCCTTTCCATACTGGAAAGCCGCTCTAAGATAAGGCATTGTCAGCTTAACAAGCATAGAACAAGGATGGGTTCAAAAGCGATGACAGATTCTGACTTCCAATCTTTCTGAGCCATTTTTGGAATAGGCTGCCCAGGGAGGTGGTTGAGTCACCTTCCCTGGAGGTGTTTGAGACACGGGTGGATGAAGTCTTGAGGGACTTGGTTTAGTGTTTGATAGGAATGGTTGGACTAGAAGATCCGATGGGTCCCTTCCAACCTGGTTGTTCTATGATTCTATGATTTTCAATGCAGATAGAAGAATTTGGGGCTGCAGTATTTGTTGTAAATTCTATTGAAGAGGATATGTGAAGGTCAAACCAGCTTTACTATAGGGATCTTTTCCACTTAATTCTTGTTTGACAAATGCGAAATGTTTAGTAATTCTTTTTCCTTGACGCACTTTCTGTATCGTAATTCTTTAGGGACACGAACCAGTCCTCCTTCGGACGCAGTACCGATGTCACCCTGCTATCAGTGCCATAGCCAACGAGCTGTTCTATGAAGGAAGTCTGATAGATGGCGTTTCCGAGAAAGAGAGAAGTCCTTTATTGGATTGGCTTCCAACGCTATGTTTTTATAGTGTTAACGGGATGGAGCAAGTAAGCTTTTTAACATTTGTTATATAAAAAGTCAATAGTGTAGTTGTTCCTCCCTTGTAGTTCTTTTTGTGTTCTGCTGTTTGCGACAACTAAACTGGAAATCTTCCCTGTTTCCAGATTGAAAGAGACAACAGCTTTTATAACATGGCAGAGGCTCATTTCACGATCAAGCTCATCCAGTCTCTGATTGCGAGTGGAATAGAAGGATCTACGATTGGCGTGATTACTCTTTATAAATCACAGATGTATAAGGTTTGTATTACGTGTCACCAGCTGTAGAGTGTTCTTAAATGTATTTGTTTCTTCTAAGTATTCTTTGTTCAAGACAAGTGATGGTGAGTAGCAGAACTCACTCAGCTTGTATCAGAAATGGTGTGACCAGCAGGGCCAGGGAGGTTATTCTCCCTCTGGACTCAGCACTGGTGAGGCCGCTCCTTGAATCCTGTGTCCAGTTCTGGGCCCCTCAGCACAAGAAGGATGTTGAGGCTCTGGAGCAAGTCCAGAGAAGAGCGACGAGGCTGGTGAAGGGGCTGGAGAACAGATCCTATGAGGAGCGTCTGAGAGAGCTGGGGGTGTTTAGCCTGGAGAAGAGGAGGCTGAGGGGAGACCTCATTGCTCTCCACAACTCCCTGAAAGGAGGTTGTAGAGAGGAGGGAGCTGGGCTCTTCTCCCAAGTGCCAGGGGACAGGACAAGAGGGAATGGCCTCAAGCTCTGTCAGGGGAGATTTAGGCTAGAGATTAGGAGGAAGTTCTTCACAGAAAGGGTCATTGGGCATTGGAATAGGCTACCCAGGGAGGCGGTTGAGTCACCTTCCCTGGAGGTGTTTAAGGGACGGGTTGATGAGGTCTTGAGGGACTTGGTTTAGTGTTTGATAGGAATGGTTGGACTAGAAGATCCGATGGGTCCCTTCCAACCTGGTTGTTCTATGATACTATGATTCTAACTCATCGCCGTCCATATTCATTTATCTACAGATCCAGAATTTGCTCGGCTCTGTTCACTCTGAGGCTTTCAAAATTAAAGCTGTCCAGGTGTCCACTGTAGACGCTTTCCAAGGAGCTGAGAAGGAGGTCATTGTTTTGTCCTGTGTAAGAACCAGGCAAATGGGGTTCATAGACTCAGAAAAGAGAATGAATGTTGCGCTAACGAGAGCCAAGCGGCATTTGTTGATTGTTGGAAATCTGGCCTGTTTAAGTAGGAACAGACTGTGGGGAAGAGTAATTCAGCACTGCAAAGGTAATGTTTTCTTTTCCTGTGTTTGTGAAACCATGCAGCTCGTCTTCTTTAATTAACTAGGTACAATACACTTGATATTTTAGTGTGTATATGGTTGGACTCCATGATCCGGTGAGTCTCTTCCAACCTGGTTGTTCCATGATTCAATACATACTGTACATACTATATCATATATAAAGCATGTAGTGTGCACACTATTTAAAACAGTACTTATTGCATATAAAATATAGTATATCGCAGGAAAATGCAAGTATTGTGTTTGCAGTTCTATCTGCAAACTGTTTTCACACTGGAAGGGTATTTGTTAGCCAGTAGTGGGACTTCTTTTTCCCCTTTTGATGCCATCAGATAGTGGCACAAAGACCACACCAGTAAGGAGAGCTGAAACCCACTGCTGCATTTTGATAGGAATGGTTGGACTAGAAGATCCGATGGGTCCCTTCCAACCTGGTTGTTCTATGATTCTATGATTTCTATCCCTTTCCCAGTTTGCTTTTATGTCGTAGACCCAGGGAGAAACAAGTTATAAACAAATCCTTCTATCTAGCAGTATTTCTTAATAGATAGCCCTTGAATAAAGGCAAGAATGCACAGCATCTTTCTGCAGCTAGGGGCTCATTCGTTTTGGAAGGTGAATTTTGAGCTGCTAGCTAAAAAAACTGCTATTGTAGATCGGCAAACTCTGCCAAGTAATTCCTGATTGCTTTGTTCACAGCTCACTCTTGTGAACAGAGGTGTTTGGTTTATCAGACTATGGAGGGAAATAGTTTTGAATATAGTTTGTGCATTATCTGCTGTGAAGTTTGCTGTAATTGGGCATTTCCATAGTTGAAAGCTGGTGAAGGGGCTGGAAAACAGGCCTTATGAGGAACAGCTGAGAGAGCGGGGGGTGTTTATCCTGGAGAAGAGGAGGCTGAGAATAGACCTCATTGCTCTCTACAACTACCTGAAGGGAGGTTGTGGAGAGGAGGGAGCTGGGCTCTTCTCCCAAGGGACAGGGGACAGGACAAGAGGGAATGGCCTCAAGCTCTGTCAGGGGAGCTTTAGGCTAGAGATTAGGAGGAAGGTTTTCACAGAAAGGGTCATTGGGCACTGGAACAGGCTGCCCAGGGAGGTGGTTGATTCACCTTCCCTGGAGGTGTTTAAGGGACAGGTAGATGAGGTCCTGAGGGACATAGTTTAGTGTTTCATAGGAATCGTTGGACTTGGTGATCCAGTGGGTCTTTTACAACCTGGTTGTTCTGTGGTTCTGTGAAAGCTAATCCTGCTTTAAGAAATCCAAACCAAAATCCTTAGGATGCTCGTCTCCACCTATTGCAACTTTGTTGGCCGGTATTCAAAGTGCCTGAACAGCCCCTTAATTCTGTGCATCTTTCTTTTTTTGCGGTCTGTGTGCTTTGGGAAGAGAAGTTTTAGTTTCTCCCTTCGTTGGCACTTAAGGTGCTCCCTTTTGACGTGGGACGGTTGGTATCTCTGAGCATTAGTTACATTTCATAGAATCATAGAACAACCAGGTTGGAAGAGACCCATCGGATCATCGAGTCCAACCATTCCTATCAAACACTAAACCATGGCCCTCAGGACCTCATCTACTTGTGCCTTAAACACCTCCAGGGAAGGTGAATCAACCACCTCCCTGGGCAGCCTGTTCCAATGCCCAAGGACCCTTTCTGTGAAAAACTTCCTCCTAATCTCTAGCCTAAATCTCCCCCGGGGGAGCTTGAGGCCATTCCCTCTTGTCCTGTCCCCTGTCACTTGGGACATTTCATCATTAATTCTTCCCTGGTGGTTTTCCTGGAACTGGAGAGCGAGAGCTAGAGTAATGTCCCACTCTGTAAAGCACATTCAATAATCTGTCTGGCTCTGACTGCCCTGTAGCTAGCGAGCTCCCTTGCTAAGGCCACGTCTTCTCGTGACTCTAGATCAGCAGAGTGCTTGGTCTCTAAAACAACAGATCACGCGAGAGCAGGTGCCAAAGGAGTAATTATCATATTTACCTACTGGGTTGCTATCAAAGGAATCGTGTCGTTAGTGGCTGAACTCTGAAGAACCATTTTTAAACTAGAACTGTTATCGTCAGTCGTTAGGCTTGGGGAAATAGACATTTACACCGCAGACTAATTGCATGATGGGTGCTGTATGGGGAGGTGTAATTATCCTGTTTATTGCTGCTTTTAGGATGGGAAAATGGATTACAACACGTAAGCCAGTGCGAGCAGCAGCTCGACGACATTCTGAGGTGTTATTTGGAGAAATGGAAGGAAGAGGAACGGAAGAAGAAAAAGGAAAAATAAACCTACATCTGTTTTATGAGGAAAATGTGAATTGCATGCTTGTACAAATTATCAGAATGATTGCAAATCAGATATTTATTTGTAATGTGGGAAATTTTGTTTGTCTCTGAGGGTGTTGATACTTCCGTTTTGACCCCTTGTTTATATTCCTAAAAACGAATAAAGTAACTTTATAACTGCAATCCTTTCGTGCTTACAAAGTACCTTATTGTTTTGTTAGTGTTCCATTATTCTTGATTACGCAGGTAACATGGTCTCGTGGAACAAGTCTTCATTCTGTATGTTCACAGATCAGTGACATCGAGGCAGGGACCTGATGAGGTCCTGAGGGACATGGTTTGATGTTTGATAGGAATGGTTGGACTCGATGATCCGATGGGTCTCTTCCAACCTGGTTGTTCTATGATTCTACGATTCTGATTAAAGCAATTAAAAGAGTAAACAATGCAGTAATTTTTTCAGAGAGAAATTGTACATCCTTGTTCTATCTAGTCTTTGGATGTCCAAATGAGAAGGGATTGTCCTGTATCTAGATTTTTTTACAGGATAAGATCACTCAGTTGTGTTTTGAAACCACAAAAATGGAATGATTTTGGTGTCTTAAGAACTCTCTGACAAGAACACTCATTCATCATCATCATAGTGAAAGTTTGTCCATGGGCTGTCTCAAAGGTGGAGGATGCTCAGCATTAAGGTATGAAGGGTGGGGAGGAGGGGGCCAGTCCTGAGTGTGCTGAGATTCCCAGAGACTGTTAAACTGCTTCCCGAGAATACTTGGAGGCTATGGAGCTGGTATTCCACTGGTACCGAAGCTGCTCAAAGAAGTCTTCCTCTTTCTTTTTTTAGGCACCTTTGAAATGAATCACCTGGTGAGGAGCTTGTTGCGGTGACACAGACATCCCTGGAAAGAAATCCAAATTGTGGGAAAGGCTGAGCTTCTCAACACCTTCAGCAACGTGACCTCGGAATGAGCCATGACCCAGAGTTCCTGTCCCGGAGAAGTTGCAGCTGACACCAACTGGTACAAAACCTGTCACCTGCAGGAATAAGAGGAGTGTGTGTCAGCTCCTGTGCACTGATTTCATACCTGCTCTCCACAAGGGCTAATGGGTACGTGTTTGGAAACAAATTAAAATCACATCTGCCTGAAACTCTACCTGCATTCTCTTCAGGTGGTTGCTGTGTTCAGTTGTGGGCCCCTCACCACAAGAAGGATGTTGAGGCTCTGGAGCGAGTCCAGAGAAGAGCAATGAGGCTGGTAAGGGGTCTGGAGAACAGGCCCTATGAGGAACGACTGAGAGAGCTGGGAGTGTTTAGCCTGGAGAAGAGGAGGCTGAGAGGAGACCTCATTATTCTCTACAACTACCTGAAAGGAGGTTGTAGAGAGGAAGGAGCTGGGCTCTTCTCCCAAGTGACAGGGGACAGGACGAGAGGGAATGACCTCAAGCTCCGCCAGGGGAGATTTAGGCTAGAGATTAGGAGGAAGTTTTTCACAGAAAAGGTCATTGGGCATTGGAATAGGCTGCCCAGGGAGGTGATTGATTCACCTTCCCTGGAGGTGTTTAAGGGACAGGTGGATGAGGTCCTGAGGGACGTGGTTTAATGTTCGATAGGAATGGTTGGACTGGATGATCCGATGGGTCTCTTCCAACCTGGTTGTTCTATGATTCTATGATTCTCGGGTGCTTTAGAGCCCCTTGCTTTAGACTCATGTTTTAATTAGATCAGCTCTAAGAAGACAAACCTCAAAGCTAACCGTATCCTGGGCTCAAAGCTTGCTCTGCTCCACTTCAGGCAGTTCCACCTCCAACTCTGAAGCTTTCAGCACAGGAAAGCCGTGTAGCAAGTCCAGGGGAGGCCAGAGCAGTGGTTTTGAACTGAAAGGGTGGAGATTTAGACTAGATAGAGAGCAATTCATAGAATCATAGAACAACCAGGTTGGAAGGGACCCACCGGATCATCGAGTCCAACCATAATTCCTGGCGCTGAGAGCAGTGTGGCAGCAGCAGAAGTTGCCCGGAGGGGCTGTGGATGCTCCAACCCTGGGGGGACACCCCAGGTGAGGTGGGACGGGGCTGCAAACCCCAGATGGAGCAGCAGGTGCAGCAGCTGGAGTTTGGTCCCTGTTGGCATCGCCTGGCATGGGGGGTGGCTGCCCCGACCCTCGCTGCCACCAGGGGGCGACCCCCGCCAGCACAGGGACCCGGGGAACCTGCAATGGGAAGGGACCATGGGATCAAGAGGGAACCTGGCACAGAGAGGGACACTGGGAGCAGCAGGGAAGCTGGGACTGAGAGGGATCCTGCACCAAAAGGAGAGCACTGGCACAGGGAGGGACCCAGGGATTGGGCAGGACCTTAGTGCCGAAGGGACTGTGGCACTGGGATGATGCCACATCATCCCATGGGATGTGGCATCAGAAGGGAAGCTGACACAGGTGCGACTCTGGGATGAGCAGGGACCCCACAAGGGTGGCAGCAGCCCAGGTCAGCCCCTCTCCCTTGCTCTGCAGCCTGACGGGTGCTCGGGAGGGAAGGGCAAAGCGGGCGAAGGCAGGAGCAGCGTGGGGTTGAATAGCGCCTTCACATCACTGCTGACACCTCCGCTACAGCTCCCTAAAATCTCAATCAACAACCCATTAGAACTCAACGGGAGTAAAACTAAATCCTCGTTTAAGTGTATTTATCCGCTCTCTTTTCTCTCTTTCAAATGCTAAATCCATTTCAGCATATGCCCCTTCTTTCTCTCGCCTTTCTCTAAAGACTGGCAGCCCATACCACTCTTGTAAATATGAAAGATGCTAATCATATGACATATCACGTCTCAGTCGGAGCCTGGAATAAAGCCTTGAGATTTGGGATCATTGCCTCCAGACAACAGCTTCATCAGCCGGAAAGTTGGTTTTTTTCTCCTTTCCTTCAACTCTCAATCCCTTCTTTGTTTGGGGGAAAATGCAGCCAACTCGAGCCACCCGGGCCATATGGTTCACTCTGTGTTTTCTTAGTTGAATCCTGAATTGTTTGTGACTTGCGAAGGGGTGGGTTGGGTTGTGGTTTTTTTCTTTTCTTTTTTTTTTTTTTTTTTTCTTCTGGAAGTGTGTATAAAGACATAGAAGAGGCTGCCTGGGCCGAGGCGGCTTCGCGGGTTACATGTTCTTCATGCGTTTGTTTCATGTACTCGCTCCTCCTGCGGCCACTTCACCGCTCCCGCTCTGCCCGAAAGCCAAAAGGTAAAACCCCAGACACGCTTTCAAACAGTAACTAATTCCAAGGATCTTGATGTTTTCCCCTTTGGTGGATGGAAGTGCCTTCTGCATCACAAAATCATGGAATGATTTGGATTGGAAGGGACCTTAGAGCCCATCCAGTTCCACACCTCCCACTGGATCAAGCTCTCCAACCTGGCCTTGAACACCTGCAGGGATGGGGCATCCCTGACTTCCCTGGGCAACCACGGCCTCTACCCTCACAGTAGAACATCTCTTCGTATTATCTCATTTAAATCTTCCCCCTCCTTCAGCTTCAAACATGATTTGTTTGGTTTGTGCTGATCCGCAGAACCAATGGGAGCTTGTGCTGCCTGTCACAGTAGCTGCTTAGCAGAAATCCCTTGGCTGAGAGAAGCCCCGAAGTATTTCGAGTAAGGAAAAGTGGCTTTTAAGACCTGTATAAATTAGGAGCTGAATGAGTTGAGCGCGCTCGAGTTTGGATAGCCCCCTGTTTGATAGCCGCCTGCCAAATTCCCCTTTCTCTCTTTCCTTACACAAACCCCCCAAAAAAGGCCCTTTTCACCAAATCATTAAATTCTACAGAGGTGGTCAAGCTAGTCCTGCTTTTCAGGCGCTCGAGAAAGAAAAGGGTCCTTGAAGTTTAGAAGATGCCCAAGGAAAACTCATTGAATGACATCAAAAGAATGAGTTTCCATAGCTGTTGAAGCACGAGAGCCGTGTAGCCGCACAAAGGCGAGTTGGGGCAGTGGGACTGTCCCACTGCTCTATCCCAGCACAATTGGGTCACTGAAATAGGGAATTAATTACCATTGGAGAGTGGGCAGCCCATTCACCACTGGCTGAGTTTTATTAAACGCCAATATAAATAACAAAACAACTCTTGTGGCTGCACTATTCCTACACGCCAAAGGAAGGATTATGTTGGGGATTAACATCTTAAAGTCTATGAGACTTTCTGACTCAAGGCTCGGAGCTGGTAATCGTATTTGTCTCCTGGTTCAGCGATTAGTGCTCTCCCTCGCGCACCTTCCCCTGGATGGCCAGTGTCCCTTTTTGCAGGCACCGGGTTTTTCACACAATCGGCTGTTCTTTTCCCCACATCTATAGAAAAGAATAAGAAAACTGAAGCGTGTTCACGCGATCCTCAAGCTTCTTCTCTTCTTCATGGGAAAGGAAGGCACCGGCGGCCTTTTTTTTCACAAGGGAGGGGGGTGAACCCTCTTGGAGGGGGGGGGCGCAGGCGGAAAAATCGCTCCGCAGGCCTGCACCTGCCATGCAAATCTGCCGGGAACAATTGGCCCCCGACGAGGGGCTTGTCTGCCTCGGGGAGTCCCCAGGGTGGATGCTGAGGGGGACCCTTCCCAAGCCTTGATCCCAAAATGAACCCCAAACTCACGGCTTGAGAGCCAAGGGGACTGATCCCCATCCCTCCCTGCGGCATGTTCGGGAAGGACCTGGCTTGGGAATGGGGGGACTTCTTCCCCACCCCATGCCCGCACAGAGCATCCCAGTGCCCTGCTGGGATGGGACGTATTCTGACCTGCAGTTTAAAAGCAGAACCATCCCACTCGCAGGGTTTGCAGGCGCTGCCGTAGGGCTGAGCGCCCCAGGATTTGAGGCGCAGGGGTGTGGGGTCCCCCTAACCCTCTGGAGACCCTCAGTGGGCCTTCGGATCCAGCAAGTGTGAGGGAGGAGAGCTGGGAGGCTTCAAGCCATCCTGCCCCTGCAGCTTTGTCCCCCCTTTTCCCCCTCCCATTCACCTGGGGCAGGCTGAGCCATTAATGCTGCCTCACGACTTGTGAGGTCGAAGTGTGGACGGGCTCTATCCAAAGGTCTCTCGGCAACACAGACCCTAAACTTTTAGGGCTATCGGGTCGCCTCAGAGTTCAATCTTCTTACAGCAAACAAAGCCTTTCTGAAGGTCTTCCCCCTCTCCCGCACACAAGCCCAGTGTCCTTTATTTCTGGGCTGTGTGATAAGCTTAAATCATTGTGCTCCCATTTCTTGATCGTCGCCTACTTCGGGCTTTTGTTCCCCTAAAGTAGGATTGAGTCTGGCAAAGGGGCTGCAGTTGAACAGTTTGACCCTGGGAGGACAGTTCAGGCACTGGGCAGCAGCAGCAGCAGCAGCAGCTCCCTCGCCCCCTCTCCTCGCCGCTCTTGGCCCCACGGCTCTCGGTGGAGCAGCTCAGCCACCAGCTCTGCTGGAGCCAGTCAGGGACCACACAAGCTCCTGTTGGACCTGCGAACACCGATTGTGAGGACACGGTAGCCAACTCATCCTCAGAGACCCTGTTTGCTGCTCATTGCTCTCTACAACTACCTGAGAGGAGGTTGTGGAGAGGAGGGAACTGGGCTCTTCTCCCAAGTATCAGGGGACAGGAAGAGAGGGAATGGCCTCAAGCACCACCAGGGGAGGTTTAGGCTGGACATTAAGAAAAATTTTTCATGGAAATGGTCATTGGGCACTGGAACAGGCTGCCCAGGGAGGTGGTTGATTCACCTTTCCTGGAGGTGTTTCAGGGATGGGTGGACGAGGTCCTGAGGGACATGGTTTAGTGTTTGACACACCTCTGACACACCTCTCCATCCCTTCTACATCAGCAAAAGAGGGACATAAATCTTGTTAAACACGGTGGAAGGCAGAGGGATGGGCTGGCACAGTCACAGGTAACTCTGCTCCACACCTTAAGGTGCTGGAAAAGAAAGAAGGCCCCACCATGTCTCTCCTTCTAATCCAACTAAGGATTTCCCAAAAGGAGAGGGTTAAAATTTCTTGGCAGGGCCACAGAGGTTTTCTAATAGATGGTTAAATCATCGTGAGTGGGTAGGCACCAACCTCGGAGGAGGCTGTATCCAAGACACAGCCCTTGGCTGCGGAACAGCAGAGGGAAGAACACAGAAGGAAAAGCTCCAGTCCACCAAACGCTGGTTGAGGCAGCCATGATCGCTGTCCTTCCTTCTCCTCCTCATCCTTCCTTCCCCATGGGTCTGGCAGGCAGAGTGAGCCTGCTGACCCCTGGGCCAAGGTGCCATGGGGACACCTCCCACTGGGTCAGGGGCTCCAAGCCCCATCCAGTCTGGCCCTGAACCCCTCCAGGGATGGGGCAGCCACCACTGCTCTGGGCAACCTGGGCCAGGGCCTCCCCACCCTCACGGCAAAACATTTCTTCCTAAAATCTCAATCTCCCCTCTTTCAGCTCAAACCATTCCCCCTCATCCTGTCCCTGCCCTCCCTGATCCAGAGCCTCTCCCCAGCTTTCCTGCAGCCCCTTTCAGCACTGGAAGCTGCTCTAAGGTGTTGTAAGCATAACAGGTTTTAAACAAGAACAGATTGGAAACACTGACGCATTAAGGTATTGTAGTCATAAGAAATAAGAATGGATTATAACACTGACACATCTTCTGATCTTTAAACACAGTAAAGAATATTCTGAATATCTCATCAACATCTCCTCTGTTTCCCCTTAAGCCGCAGAGCTGCAAACCCAGGGCAGCACAACAAGTTATTCTCTTGAGCTCCCCTCTCAAAGCTGAGCACCTTCCCGGGAACAGGGGGATCAGCAAAGGGAATGGATGGATGGATGGATGGATGGATGACAGGATGGAAGGCAGGATGGATGGATGGATAGATGGATGGATGACAGGATGGAAGGATGGATGGATGGATGGATGGAAGGATGGATGGATGGATGACAGGATGGAAGGATGGATGGAAGGATGGATGGATGGATGGATGGATGGATGGATGGATGGGACAGGATGGAAGGATGGATGGATGGATGGATGGATGGATGGATGGAAGGAAGGAAGGATGGATGGATGGATGGATGGATGGATGGATGGATGGATGGATACATAGGCACACTCACAGACAGGCAGGTACACACAGACACACACACATGTGCATACACACACAGGCACACACAGCAGAGCACAAACACATACACACACAGAGACACACGTGCACACATGCACACACAAATGCTCCCAGATACACATGTGCACATGCATACATATAGAGGCACACGTGTGTACACACACACATATTCTGTTGCACACCTATGCGCAGACATGCACATGAACACATACACACTAACACGCACATGCACACAGACACCCATGAGCACACGGAGACACACAGATGCTAACCCGCACACACATGTAGATGCACACACATGCACACGCACACGTGCGCACACACACATGAGCACACACACACATGCGCACACACACACACTCACATGCACACATACTCAGACATACACATGCATTCATACATGTGTGCACACACATGCACAGACACACGCAGACACACACAGGCGCACACACTCACACAAACACATGCAGACACACACACATGTACATGTATGCAGACACTTGTGTACGTACACTTACCCAAGCAGACACACACAGTAATGTGCACATACACACACACATACACGCACACATACACACACACATTTGCACACACTCTCACACATGCAGGCACACTCACGCATGCATCCACAGTCACATGCACACCCACACTCATACACATGCATGCACACAGACACAGACAAGTAGACATTCACATACATGTGCACACACACTCACACACATGTGAACGCTTGCAGGCATACGCTCACATGCAGACACGCACAGACACACTCACAGTCACACACATGTGAACACTTGCACACATACGCTCACACGCAGACACACACAGACACACTCACAGTCACACACATGTGCACACACACTCCCAGCTGCAGGCACTTGCATGCACACACTCACGCATGTAGACACATACAGACACACACTTTCACAGTCACGCATAGAATCATAGAATCATGGAATCATGGAATCATAGAACAACCAGGTTGGAAGAGACCCATTTGGTCATCAAGTCCAACCATTCCTATCAAACACTAAACCATGTCCCTCAGGACCTCATCCACCTGTCCCTTAAACACCTCCAGGGAAGGTGAATCAACCACCTCCCTGGGCAGCCTATTCCAATGCCCAGTGACCCTTTCCATGAAAAACTTCCTCCTAATCTCTAGCCTAAATGTCCCCTGGCGGAACTTGAGGCTACAGACTAGGAGAAGTCTGACTGGAAACTGTCAGGAGGAGAGGGACCTGGGGGTGTTGGTTGACAACCGACTGACCATGAGGCAGCAGTGTGCCCAGGGGGCCAAGAAGGCCAATGGCATCCTGGTTTGGATCAGACATGGTGTGAGCAGCAGGTCCAGGGAGGTTATTCTCCCTCTGGACTCAGCACTGGTGAGGCTGCTCCTTGAATCCTGTGTTCAGCACAAGAAGGATGTTGAGGCTCTGGAGCGAGTCCAGAGAAGAGCCACGAAGCTGGTGAAGGGGCTTTTCACAGAAAGGGTCATTGGGCAGTGGAACAGGACATCATGGACGAGGCGCTGAGGGACACGGTTTAGTGTTTGATAGGACCGGTTGGGCTGGATGACCCAGTGGGTCTCTTCCAACCTGATTATTCTATGATTCTATGACTCTACGAGTCACGCGCAGAGACACTCTTACACACACACACACACACACACACACTCACACCCGCAGACAACACGCGTGCTCCCCCCACCTCCTCCTCCTCCTCCTCTTTCACCCCCTCCCTCCCCTCCCCCCCCCCGCACGCGCCCCCGCCCGGCTGGGCCCGGCCATTGGCTGCCCTCTCCCCTCTCTCATCCCCCCCCCCCCCCCTTTCTCCCTTCATTCATTCATTCATTAATAAATTAGCGGCACGCTCCAGCCGAGCGCGAGGCGCCCAGCGGCTCCCCCCATCGCCCCCCCCTCCCCCCCCCCCTCCCCCCATCCCCTCTATAGAGGGGATGGGGGGAGGGGGGGGGGGAGGGGGGGGCGATGGGGGGAGCCCGGGGGTAGGTTTGATTGTTCCCCGCGGGGTATATAAGGGGTGTTAAGGAGGGTCGTGTGCCAGACACGCAGCCCACGGGGCCCTGGGGCCGCCCCCCCCGCGGCACGACCGGGAAAAGAAAAGAAAAGGGAAAAAAAAAAAAAAAAAAAGCAAAAAAAAAAAAAAAAAAAAAAAAAAGCACCGTGGGTGAGCGGTGGGAAGAAGAAGAGCTCCGTCCGTCTCATCCCGGCTCTATCTCGACTCCTCGCGGCTCGTCCCGGAGCATCCCGGTGCCATCCCGGTGCGTCCTGGTCCATCCCGGTGCATCCCGGTGTATCCCGGCTCGTCCCGTCTAACCTCGACTCATCCCGGAGCATCCCGGCTCGACTCGTCCCTCCTGTCCTAGTCCATCCCGGTGCATCCTGGTGCATCCCGGTGCATCCCGGTGCATCCAGGCTTGTCCATCCCGGCTGGTCCCGTCTAATCTCGACTCATCCCGGAGCATCCCGGCTCATCCCTCCTACCCCATCGCATCCCGGAGCATCCCAGCTCGTCCCTCCGACTCCATCCCATCCCGTCCCGGCGCATCCCAGCTCATCCTGGTGTTTCCCGGCTGGTCCCGTCTGACCTCGACTCATCCCGGAGCATCCCAGCTCGGCTCATCCCTCCAGCTCCGCAGCATCCCGGCTCGTCCCTCTCACCCCATCGCATCCCAGCGCATCCCGGTCCATCCCGTCTAATCTAGACTCATTCCGAAGCATCCCGACTCGGCTCATCCTTCCAACTCAGCAGTATCCCGGCTCATCCCTCCCACTCCATTGCATCCTAGTGCATCCCGGTGCATCCAGGTCCATCTCGGTGCATCCCGGTGCATCCCGGCTCGTCCCGTCTAACCTCGACTCATCCCGGCTCATCCCTCCCACTCCATTGCATCCTAGTGCATCCCGGTGCATCCAGGTCCATCTCGGTGCATCCCGGTGCATCCCGGCTCGTCCCGTCTAACCTCGACTCATCCCGGCTCATCCCTCCTACCCCATCGCATCCTGGTCCATCCCGCTGCATCCCGGCTCGTCCCGTCTAACCTCGACCCATCCCGTCGCATCCCTCGGGGATGCTGGTGAAGTCGGAGGCCTCGGCGCCTCCGCCCGAGGAGGAGCTTCTGCTACTGGGCTTGGTGTCCTCGTCCCCATCGCTACCGTCGAGCGCCGAGGAGGAGGAGGAGGAAGAGGAGGAAGAAGAAGAAGAAGAAGAGGAAGGCGTCGGGGGGTCCCGTCGAGGTGGGGGTGGCCGTCGTCGGGGGTGTTCCGCGCGCCCGAGGGGTTCTCCGCGCTCGGGGGGTCGCCCCTCGGCCGAGTCGGCGCTGCGCATCAAGCGGAGCCGTCGGTTGAAGGCCAACAACCGCGAGCGCAACCGCATGCACAACCTCAACGCGGCCCTCGACGCCCTCCGCGACGTCCTGCCCACCTTCCCCGAGGACGCCAAGCTCACCAAGATCGAGACCCTCCGCTTCGCCCACAACTACATCTGGGCCCTCACCGAGACCCTGCGCCTGGCCGGGGCCGCCCGCCTCGCCAACCCCGACGGCAGCCCCTCGCCACCTTCCTCCTCCTCCTCCTCCTCCTCCTCCTGGAGCCCCGCGCCCTCCTCCTCGCCCTACGCCTGCACTTTATCCCCCGGGAGCCCCAACGGCTCCTCCTCGGACCCCGAGCCCTGGCCGGGATGCTTCTCCGCCGTCCCCGGGCAGCCCCATCCATGCCTTTAGCCCCTCTCCTCTCTCCCCCTCTCCCCCTCAGCCCTCTCCGACTCTCCATTCTCCCCTCTCCCCTTCTCCTCTCCTTTCTCCTCCTCTCCCTTCTCCCTCTCTCCCCTTTCCCCTCTCCCCATCCTGTCTCTCCCCTCTCCCCCTCTCCCCTCTCCCCTTCTGCCATTCTCCCCTCTCCAACCTCCCCTTGCCCCTCTCCTCCTCTCCCTTCTCCTCCTCTCCCTTCTCCTTCTCTCCTCTCTCCCTTCTCCTCCTCTCCCTTCTCCTCCTCTCCCTTCTCCTCCTCTCCTTTCTCCTCCTCTCCCTTCTCCTCCTCTCCCTTCTCCTCCTCTCCCCTCTCCTCCTCTCCCTTCTCCTCCTCTCCCTTCTCCTCCTCCCCCTTCTCCCTCTCTTGCCTTTCCCCTCTACCCCCTCCTGTCTCTCCTCTCCCCCTCTCCCCTCTCCCTCTCTCCTCCTCTTCCTTCTCCCCCTCTCCATTCTCCCCCTCTCCCCCTCTCTCTGCGCACTTTCTCCACACCTCCCGGCAGCTTTTGTCTCCCTTTCCCCCTCACCCTTTCCCTCTTCTCCTCTCCCCCCTCCCCTCACCCCTTCTTTTTCTTTTTTATTTTATTTCCCCCCTCCCCACCTCTCTCCCCCCCCCCCCGCCCCCGCCACCTCCTTTTACCATCTGTCCCTTATGATTTATCGGGGAGGGGTTGGGGGGGGGGGGGGGATGTAAATTGTTCGTTTCGGGGTCCGGGTTAGAAGTCATTGTATAATTTGTAGGCTTTGTGGCGGCTGAATGCGGGCGTGGAAATTTAGGCTGAACTCTCTATCAAAAGGGAAAAAATGTAGACAGGGGGAGGTGTGTGGGGGGGATGGGGCGGGGGGAGGTGGGGGGGAAGGAATGGGGAGGGAGGACCTCCTCATCCATTATTTATTCCGACCTTTAGGCGACGAGGCACTCCCCCCTTCTTTCAGGAGATTAAAAATAAATCAACAGCCTGAAAAGCTCGACAGGACACGGGACATTACAGCCATCAAGCCACACACACACACACACACACACACGCGCGCGCGCGTGTGTTCACGTTTATTTATTATAAAGACAGATTTCGTGGGAAAAAGAGGTGTATTTTTGTGTATAATTTACAGAGTTTATTCTAGTATGTATTTACCGCCCAGGATTGTTCTGGCGGCGAAATATAAATAAAAAGCTCTAATTTTCGTAACTTGGGGCTCGTCGCTTTTTCCACTTTACGGGAATGGCGGGAGGTGGGGGATGAAAAAGTGGGGTCCGAGGGGAGCTGCCTGCACTTTGGGGTCTACGTGGGGAATAGCTTCTTCTTCCAACAGGACCAAAGCATCTGAGAACAAGAGTAAACCCTGAGGGATATCAGGAGTGCGGAGAAGTGGGGGGAATCCTTGAGTGAAAAGCTGCTTGGGGAGAAGTGGGTCCAAACCAAGAAAAATCCCGTATTTTTCCAGCCAGGCAAAACCTTAAATTGAATCATAGATTCATAGAATCATAGAACAACCAGGTTGGAAGAGACCCATCGGATCATCAAGTCCAACCATTCCTATCAAACACTAAACCATGTCCCTCAGCACCTCGTCCACCCATCCCTTAAACACCTCCAGGGAAGGTGAATCAACCACCTCCCTGGGCAGCCTATTCCAATGCCCAATGACCCTCTGTGTGAAAAACTTCCTCCTAATCTCCAGCCTAAATCTCCCCTGGTGGAGCTTGAGGCCATTCCCTCTTGTCCTGTCCCCTGTCACTAGGGAGAAGAGTCCAGCTCCCTCCTCTCCACGACCTCCTTTCAGGGAGTTGTAGAGAGCAATGAGGTCTCCTCTCAGCCTCCTCTTCTCCAGGATAAACACCCCCAGCTCTCTCAGCTGTTCCTCATAGGGTCTGTTCTCCAGCCCCTTCACCAGCCTCGTTGCTCTTCTCTGGACTCACTCCAGAGCCTCAACATCCTTCTTGTGCTGAGGGGCCCAGAACTGAACACAGGATTCAAGGAGTGACCTCACCAGTGCTGAGTCCAGAAGGAGAATAACCTCCCTGGCCCTGCTGGTCACACCATTTCTGATACTTTCGGTACAGAAGATGCTGCGCAGCGAACGCCTCAAAGGTGGATAAACTGCACGCCCTCAGATCCACGACCCCTAGGCCGTAGGAAATCATAGAATCATAGAACAACCAGGTTGGAAGGGACCCATCGGATCATCAAGTCCAACGATTCCTATCAAATAAACCTCAGTGAGGAAAGGGACACACGGGCTTAACGATGAAGCATTTCCTTTCCCCTTGTCTCCTAGAGATGGATGAATCCCAGGTCACAGCAGGTTTGAATCAATGGCTCCAAGTCCTGGGGACCACGCACGGCACCGGTACCTACAGGACACGGCCAGGGATGTCACCGTGGAAGAGGGATACTTTTCCATCATCGTCCCTTTGCGCCTGGGAGCGCTTTGTGGCTTCCGGGCACAAACACCTGGAAACCATTAAAAACCAGCAGAGGCGCCCGAATGTATTTAATTAAATAAAACACGCGGCACATGAATCCCACCCGGTGCCCCCTCCTCTCCCCCCCCCAGATCCTGGGAGCGTGAAACTCAGCCCTCGGAGCGACGTCCCTGAAAGAGAGGAGATGGGGAAAGGGTTGAGGGGAAAGAAAAAAACTCAAAATGTGTGAAAAGAGAATTAGTGAAATTAGGTTAGGCCAATAAAACGTGCAGGGGTTCTCTCCCCGCGGCCCCGCAGCCTCGGGCGAGCAGCGCTATCGAGCCTGATCTATTGTTTCCCCCCCTGGCAGGGGGGTTATTGTGTGATAAATAATTCCCTTAAAAAAAAAAAAAAAAAGGGAAAAAAAAAAAAAAAAAAGAAGTGGGTGCATTTGCATAATCACTTGCTTTGATGTGGCCAGCAAGATGAAGCTGTGTCCCCCCCCAAATCTGCCACGGGCCAGAAGGAACAAAACAAGAGGGAGCCTTTCAATCCGCTGGCGGTGTGTGGGGCAGCCCATCGGGAGAGGGTTTTTTTTCACTCTCGCTCTCTTTTAACGACCCCTTTTAATGATTAAACTCCAGGAATGCCCAAAAAAAAAGAAGGCTAGCGGCTCGCTCGCCCTCTCTGTCTTTTCTGGTTGGGCCTCATTGTCCTTCCCGGGTTCTGTCCGGCTTTTAAGAAGCGCTGGAGTAGGTGCCTTCGGCTCCTCAAAAGCCTGGGGATGGATGGGGTGTGCCGGGATGCTCCCTCCAGCAGTCCAGGGACACTGCTCCTGGCCAGGTTCATCACCCTGGAGGGGTCTCCATCTATCCATCCATCCATCCCAGGTACAGACCCTGCGAGCAGGAGCATCCTGTGGGACTACGGCAAGAGGAACCAGCGTGGGAAAAAAGCACGTGCAGCGTTGGAGGATGGAGGGGGAGTGGGAGAGGGGTTTTTTTTTTTTTTTTCTGATGGATTTGGGGTGGGATTGGTGCAAGCCAAACCTTCCAGGCAGGGCTGCCGGCTCAGCTGGAGGTGATAGGAATGGTTTGGCTCGATGATCCGGTGGGTCTCGTCCAACCTGGTTGTTCTAGGATTCTATGAACTCAAAGGAGATGGGCCTGAGCGGAGGGAGGTGAGGAGGGGGAGGCAGGATGCTCCAAAGGATGAGCCAGAGAGGCTGGATTTACTACCTAACTCATACACCTGCATCTCTATTTTTATTCTGAATACACCTACTCTGCTTATTTCCCCCTTTCTTCAAGTTTTCTGAACTTGAAAAACATTATTTGCCTCTTTCCTTTTCCTTCTTTTTCTTTTTTTCTTTTTTTTTTTTTTTTTTACTTTCCCTCTCTTCTCTCAGAACACCGATTTTTGGAGGTGATGGGAGGTCCCAACCCCGACGGCTCCTCAGAGCATCAGGAAATCATAGAACCATAGAACAACCAGGTTGGAAGAGACCCATCGGATCATCGAGTCCAACCAAATCAACCTGGAAGGCCAGAGGCATTTTACAGCCAACCTGGAAGCAGACAGGGGGATCCAAGATGGAAAATCACCTCTTGGATGAAGCGGAAAACCTGGGAGTGGTTTCCATGGCACCACCTTGTACTTAAAAAAAAAAAAAAAAAAGTGATTATCATCCTTCCATGTACTGTATTTTGGCATAAAAGCCTCTCTGTGTCCTCGAAGCTGGAGGGGCAGCTCCTCGAAGATGTCCTCGAAGCTTCTCTCCTTGGAGAAGCTGCACCCCAAGGGCTCTCACTCACTTGCTTTCACATCAGACATAAATCTTTCAACCTCAGGCATCATTAAAAAGAACGTTCCTGCCCCAGCCTGGTCTGGCTGATGTGGGTTTTAAGCCCCTGGGTGCTCACTGAGATTCAAAGTGAAGGTAGGAGACCTGGGAAGATCAACTTGGACAGGGTTTAGTGTTTGATAGGAATGGTTTGACTCGATGATCCAATGGGTCTCTTCCAACCTGCTTGTTCTATGATTCTCTGAACTTAGGTAGCACTGTAGGTAAATCCGAGGAGTTTTAGGCTCAGCAGATGGGTCTAGCAAAAAAAAAAAAAAAAAAAACCAACTATCCCAAAGCCTTATTCAGGTGCTTCAGGTTCATGTTCCACCGCTCCCCAGGCTGTGTGGATGAAAATGGTTTTGCTGTCACAGTGAAACTTGGGTTTCCCGGTGGTGGAAAGGGGACACCATTCCCCTGGGAAACAATTTGTGAGGGTTCACCTGCTCTGGGGCATCCTACGGTGCGCTCCGATGGCTTTGTTATTGAAATGGATATGGCATTAAGTAATTAAGCACGCACTGGCTGCTTTTTGAGCGGCGGATACATTAGTTATAGCCTAATGTCTCTCTAAGCGAAAGGACCAATCATCTGGGATATTAAACAGGGATGGGGAAAGCTAATTCCCATTCAAACTTAGCTTTTCTGCCTTGGGACAGTAGTTTTGCTGGTGGTCTCCACTGTCCTCTTGTGTCCTCACCTCCCTCCCCAGTCCCACAGAGAAGAGGAGAGGTTTGCCTTTCACCATTTCAGGCTGGAGAGGGGCCACGGACACACCTTCCCACAGCCTTGCCTCTGGCTCTCCCCAGTTTGTTTTCTGCTGCAGGACTCAGCCTGGCACTGGTTTCATTCGCTGGCTTTTTACACAGAGGGGCTGCTCCTCGAATTTTGCTCTCGTACTCCTCAGAGCTGAATTTCATAGCCTCTTCTCCCTGATTTGTTTTAATGCCATTAAACGGACTTTTTAAGCTGGCATCTCAAAACCCCCAGGATTTTAATTTTCCTGATGTTTGAGAAGTGCTTGTGGGCAGCTGCTGGGGGAAAGTCCATCACCCACTGGCTTGATTCCCATTCCTGCTGAGCTCCTTCAGCCTCTCAGTGTCCTGTTGCCCCCAGTTCCCCTCATTTTTGTCCTCTGCAGACCCCTTATTCGCAGCCACCTCAAGGAGGGGGCACAAGAATGAGGAGAAGGGGTTTTTCTACACCCATAGGAAGAGGGTTTGCTACCCACAGGCTTGTGGAGCTGGCAGTGCGGCTGCACAGTAGAGATGGGGACCAGTACCCCGGGGGCACAAGCCGTGCGCAGCAGCTGCTGCTGATCCCAGGGTGGGTCCAGGACCTCCTGAGGGAGGAGGATGATGCCCGAGGGGCTGCAGGTGGCCGGGGATGCCTGGTTTTGTGCCCAGCTTACTCTGTGAAGCTCTCATCGGATAAGACGATGTCCTCCAGGCATCGGAGAACACAGGCGTAGGAGAAGCGATGAGGGTTTGGGGGTGGCAGAGAGGGGCACCGACTGGGTGGGTGTATGTGTGGGGCCAGGAGGGGCTTGGAGGGGGAGTGTGGAGTGAGTCTGGCCTTGCCAAAAGGGTCACACATCATCAGGGAATGCTGATCATAGAATCACAGAACAACCAGGTTGGAAGAGTTGTTCATCGAGTCATCGAGTCCATCCATTCCTATCAAACACTAACCCATGTCCCTCAGGACCTCATCTACCAGTCCCTTAAACACCTCCAGGGAAGGGGAATCAACCACCTCCCTGGGCAGCCTGTTCCAATGCCCAATGACCCTATGTGTGAAAAACTTCCTCCTAATCTCTAGCCTAAATCTCCCCTGGTGGAGCTTGAGGCCATTCCCTCTTGTCCTGTCCCCAGTCCCTTGGGAGAAGAGCCCAGCTCCCTCCTCTCTACAACCACCTTTCAGGTAACTGTAGAGAGTAATGAGGTCTCCTCTCAGCCTCTTTTTCTCCAGGCTAAACACCCCCAGCTCTCTCAGCCATTCCTCATAAGGCCTGTTCTCCAGCCCCTTCACAAGCCTCGTTGCTCTTCTCTGGACTTGCTCCAGAGCCTCAACATCCTTCTTGTGCTGAGGGGCCCAGAACTGAACACAGGATTCAAGGAGCGGCCTCACCAGTGCTGAGTCCAGAGGGAGAATAACCTCCCTGGCCCTGCTGGTCACACCATTTCTGATCCAAGCCAGGATGCCATTGGCCTTCTTGGCCACCTGGGCACACTGCTGGCTTATGTTCAGTCGACTGTCGACCAACACCCCCAGGTCCCTCTCCTCCTGGCAGCTTTCTAGACAGACTTCTCCCAGTCTGTAGCTCTGCATAGGGTCGTTGCGCCCCAAGTGCAGGACCCGGCATTTGGCCATGTTAAACCTCATCCCGTTGGACACTGCCCAGCGGTCCGGCCTGTTTAGGTCCCTTTGCAGAGCCTCCCTACCCTCCAACAGATCCACACTTTCACCCAGCTTTGTGTCATCTGCAAACTTGCTAAGGGTACCCTCAATGCCTTCATCCAGGTCATTGATGAAGACATTGAACAGGACTGGACCTAGCACTGAGCCCTGGGGGACACCACTTGTCACTGGCCTCCAGCTGGACTTAACACCATTTCCCACCACTCTCTGGGCTCGGCCAGCCAGCCAGTTTTCTACCCAGGAGAGTGTGCCCCTGTCCAGGCCAGAGGCTGACAGTTTCCGTAGCAGAATGCTGGGAGAAACTGTGTCAAAGGCCCAGCCTCCCACGGTCACAAGCTTGGCCCTGATGGAGCCTGGCAAAGCTCTCTTCCCAGGTTAATTTACAGAAAGGATCAGAAGAAGATCCCAGCTTTCCTAGATTTTCTAGATCCTTGGAAGCCCAGCCTTGCAGCCAAATTGCTTGAACCCCCAAATCCGCAGTAGAAATCAGGGTGAATCTTTGCCACTCGCTGGCCTCTTCCCAGCCTTGTCCTGCAAGCTGCTCTCTGCCCGGGAATGTCAACAGGCCGTCTGTTTCCCGAGGCTGAAGAAATTAGATAAACTCAGCGTGAAGGAATAAAAAAGAGACAGGGGCAAGGCTAACGCTGACATGAAGTTAAACTGGTGTTTTTCCAGGCAGGATAGGAACTCGGAGAGTCCGCCCAGGCAGCTGTGCCTGGCACCACCTCTTCTCCAGGCTAAACACCCCCAGCTCTCTCAGCCGCTCCTCATAGGGTCTGTTCTCCAGCCCCTTCCTGTAAGGGTATGGATTTCACATTTTGCCTTTATTTTTTGTGGATTTGGCCCATTTATCCCTGATTTTCATATCATATGGGCAAAAAAATCTCAAGCATCTGTCTTTCATAGTCATCACCTTGCTGCAATCCACTTGCATGAACAGCAATCCCAGTGGGATTGTTTCAACCTGGTGCAGCTTGTCTTGCTACAGGGCCAAAGAAGAGGAGGCTGAGAGGAGACCTCATTACTCTCTACAACTACCTGAAAGGAGGTTGTGGAGAGGAGGGAGCTGGGCTCTTGTCCCAAGGGACAGGGGACAGGACAAGAGGGAATGGCCTCAAGCTCCGCCAGGGGAGATTTAGGCTGGAGATTAGGAGGAAGTTTTTCACAGAAAGGGTCATTGGGCATTGGAACAGGCTGCCCAGGGAGGTGGTTGATTCACCTTCCCTGGAGGTGTTTAAGGGATGGGTGGACGAGGTGCTGAGGGACATGGTTTAGTGATTGATAGGAATGGTTGGACTCAAGGATCTGGTGGGTCTCTTCCAACCTGGTTGTTCTATGATTCTGTGATTCTAAATCTTGCATCTTAAGGTCTAGAACAGTTTCTTTTGCTCCAGTAAGCTCGCTGATACCTTAAACTTAAGGAGATATCTTGCTTTCAGCCAATGATGCAAACTTAACGGATTGAGAGCAGCCCTGAGTAGAAGCACTTAGGGTGCTGGTGGAAGAGAAGCTCAACATGAACCAGCAGAAAGCCAACTGTGTCCTGGGCTGCATCAGAAGCGTGACCAGCAGGGTGAGGGAGGGAATTCTGTCCCTCTGCTCTGCTCCGTGAGACCCCAGATGGAACCCTCAGCGCAGGGAGGACATGGAGCTGCTGGGGTGGGTCCAGGGGAGGCCACAGAGATGATGCAAGTGCTGGAGCACCTGCTGTATGAGGACAGGCTGAGAGAGCTGGGGTTGTTCAGCCTGGAGAAGAGAAGGCTGCAGAGAGACCTTAGAGCAGCTTCCAGTGCTGAAAGGGGCTGCAGGAGAGCTGGGGAGGGGTTCTGGATCAGGGAGGGAAGGGAGAGGATGGAGGGGAAAGGTTTTAAGCTGAAAGGGGGAGATTTAGAGATACTAAGAAGAATTTTTTTTCCTGTGAGAGTGGGGAGGCTTTGGTCCAGGTTGCCCAGGGTAGCTGTGGCTGCCCCATCCCTGGAGTTGTTCCAGGCCAGGTTGGATGGGGATTGGAGCCTCTGATCCATCAGGAGGTGTCTCTGACCATTGCAGGAGGGTTGGAACTGGGTGATCTTCGAGACGCCTTCCAACCCAGGCACAAACTATTCTACGATTCAAATTTCTGGCAACCTTCTCATCCCTTTGCCTTCTTGTATCAAATCCACATTTCTGATTAAGGACAGGTAGTGGTCCTAGAATCACAGAATCACAGAACAACCAGGTTGAAAGGGACCCATCGGATCATTGAGTCCAACCATTCCTATCAAACACTAAACCATGTACCTCAGCACCTTGTCCACCTGTCCCTTAAACACCTCCAGGGAAGGTGAATCAACCACCTCCCTGGGCAGCCTATTCCAATGCCCAATGACCCTCTGTGTGAAGAACTTCCTCCTGATGTCCAGCCTAAGTCTCCCCTGGCGGAGCTTGAGGCCATTAGTCTTGCCGAGCTAAGAGTTCAAATAAAGCCTTGAAAAACTCATTGGGGTGAGAAAGAGGAAAAAAAAAAAAAAAGCTTTGGGCAGCTGAATGAGAGAGCGTGCCTGTGACAGGGGGTTGCATGTCGGTAGCGTGCCGGGAGGGAATAGGGATGGTGCTAGGGCGGCTGCGGCACACAGCCGTCCCCTTTCCCTCACCTCCCTTCCCCCTCCTTTTATTAAAAAAAAAAAAAGAAGAGAGACCGGACCAAAGCCGATGGCATATTTACCTTCATGAGTTTTTTTTAAAAAAGTTAATTACTGCTCGGAGCAAGTTGGTATGGCTGTCCTGAGCTGTCTTTTATTAAGGAACCGCCTTCATTAATTTCCCTCGCTGGATTTGCTGCTAATAGCCGCTTGGTCCTGGGCAGCACAAAGCAGCATCTGTGCCATTGAGCGGAGAAGCGGGAGTCAGGCGAAGGGGGGCACTGGGGAGGGGGTCGCGACGCCGTTTGCAAATCAACCTCTATTAATGTGATGGCCTGCTCGGAGGGGACGGTGGCAACGCTAGCCGGCTCGGCAGCTTGGCTCTTAGCGTAACCCGCCGCCACCCGGGTTACCCTGCCCGTCGGATACAGATAGGCTCTTAAAAAGAGCTGGGAAGGGATGTTTTCCTATCAAAGAGTGGGATGGAGTTCTGTTTGGGAGGGGGGGTTGGAGGAAGCTGGGACGCACGCGAGCCGGGGCAGCGGGCGGCTGCCGAGGCCAACAGCCCCATCTGCTCTGGTTTCGCTGAGAGGGCACGGGACGTGATTTCATCCAAGTGGAAAACAAAAAATAAAAGAGGGTGTTGCGTGCTGTTCCCTGGAGAGGGGTGAGAGCTGCCGCTGTGGGGCTGCTGCAGGCTGCTGGCTCCCCCATGACTCTACTGTTTGAAGAATGCTCATACTGGGTGCCGGTCCCACGCCTGGAAGAGCAATCCCACCTCTGCCACCAAGCCATAGGGTGGGAAGGGGATTGCTGAGGAGGCTGGTGCTGCCGCCCTCCACACAAGACAAGCAGACTTGGCAGCCCGGGCGGCCTCTCCGAGCTCGTTCACGTGAAGCGTTCCCCTCAGTATTCATGAATGGCTTTTTCTGGTAGAGGACCGATGCCTAAATCCAGCAGCTGGGCTGGTGGGGCAGCTGCCGCCAGGTTTATGGAGTGAGGCCGTGCTGCCTCGCGTGCAGGGGCTGCCTCACAGCTGGAGGGGGTCACCTCGTGCCCGCTCCCCACTGGTCTTACTGGCCCGGGACGCTTCCGACGCACAGGGAGAGGGATGGAGCTCAGCCTGGCTCGGTTCCTATTATCAGAATGACCGAGAGTCTCCCTTTTAGACTGTGTCTTTTGTAAGAGAAGTTCCCCAAAGTGCTTCACAGTGGTGTGAAGTGTTGGCAAAGGAGAGAGAAAAATCATTCTACCTGTGGTCAACAGGCTTTCGCTGCATCAAACTCCCTCCTGATATCCAATTTACTAGCTTTTATGCACGACTGAGAGAGCTAGGGGTGTTTAGCCTAGAGAAGAGGAGGCTGAGAGGAGACCTCATTGCTCTCTACAACTACCTGAAAGGAGGTTGTAGAGAGGAGGGAGCTGGGCTCTTCTCCCAAGGGACAGGGGACAGGACAAGAGGGAATGGCCTCAAGCTCCACCAGGGGAGATTTAGGTTAGAGATTAGGAGGAAGTTTTTTTTTTTAGGAGGGTCATTGGGCATTGGAATAGGCTGCCCAGGGAGGTGGTTGATTCCCCTTCCCTGGAGGTGTTTAAGGGACTGGTAGATGAGGTCCTGAGGGACATGGTTTAGTGTTTGATAGGAATGGTTGGACTCGATGATCCGATGGGTCTCTTCCAACCTGGTTGTTCTATGATTCTATGATTCTCTTACATCAGACTTTGGGGTGTGTTGTAATTAATCAAGCTCCAAATGCAACCTTCGTAGCAAGTTACTCAATGCAAACCACTGAATTCCCTAAGAATTGGTTGGTTCAAATTACCTTTTTCTGAAACCAGAGGAAAGAGCTGACGTTTCCATTCATACCTCTAAGATAAAGCCAAAATATCGAATGCTCCATCATCAGTCTGAGTCAATTATTTATTTCCCCCAGTAATCAACTATTTATACTATAAATATGGTTGGACTCGATGATCCAATGGGTCTCTTCCAACCTGGTTGTTCTATGATTCTATGAAATATGAACCAATAATTTCAGTTTGGTGTGTTCCGGGTCGCATATGCCTAAGTTCTTCAAACAGTGAGGTTATGAAGTGCATTAATTCAGGATTTCCAGTGTATAGAATCATAGAACCATAGAATCACCAGGTTGGAAGAGACCCATTGGATCATCGAGTCCATCCATTCCTATCAAACACTAAACCATGTCCCTCAGCACCTCGTCCACCAGTCCCTTAAACACCTCCAGGGAAGGTGAATCAACCACCTCCCTGGTCAGCCTGTTCCAGTGCCCAATGACCCTTTGTGTATAAGCCCTAAATGTAGACAGTGCCTGCATTTGTGAGGGACTGAGACCTCTGAACTCGTGCCTCAGCCTGTAAAGAATAAGACCAGTGGAAATTATGGGACTAAATATGCTGATACTTGTTTTAATAGGGAACTGGACAAGCTGATGTTTCACGGAAAGGGTCATTGGGCATTGGAATAGGCTGCTCAGGGAGGTGATTGATCCACCTTCCCTGGAGGTGTTTAAGGCACAGGTGGACGAGGGACATGGTTTAGTGCTTGATAGGAATGGTTGGACTTGGTGATTTGATGGGTCTCTTCCGACCTGGTGATTCTATGATTCTATGGCATGAACTTTTAACTGTGAGCAGCAGTAAGCTTGGCTGACATGGTAAAAAGTACACTACACACTAACACGAGAAATCGGCTGCCACATGCCAGCACTAGGAAGAAATCAAAATATTGACATTTCCCACAGATTGATTGATTCAGGAGCATATTCAAATGTGTACTTTTTGTTCTTTCTTCGCACTGGAGTGGGTATTACTTCTCAGGGGTCTCGAAACGGCAATGTGCTGCTAGAGCTGCTGGCAGCGTGTTGGGGCACTTTGTTCCTCGGAGATTGTCCGGGAGGTTTTGTTTTGCTTTTTTTTAATTGTCTCTATAGAGAAAGGCAAACCTCCGCGGAGAGGCTTTAACACAGCATCTCCGCTGCCTATTAATTCCCGAGATCTTGCTAACTAGCTTTGTTTCCCCTTCGGAGCCGGACGCTCTCTTTTCCAGGGACACGTAGCTATGCGTGCGCAGCGTTCGTCACTTGGTTAAAGGCCGCGTTTCCCTCCTGCCGCACACCAGGCCGCCCTTTATTGGCTGCAGAACAAGATAACGGACTTAATCTTCCCAGTAACACGTGAGTTTTCGTGTCTCCCTTTAATCTGCCAAACACTGGGGCCGAGTTGTACCGTCACATGCCGATTTTCCTTTTCTATGAGCGAGCGACTCCCGGGCTCAATGATGGATTGTTTTGCTCGCTTTTAACAAACGGTCAAGATGGTGAATGCCCCGGGGGTGATAGGCAGTGTGCAATGGGAACGGCAGCAAAGCCGATGGCCCAGTTCAAGTTCACCTGACAAAGCTGGAGCAGCCTGCGAGCAGCGTTCGAGAAAGGATTATTCACACTAGCATTATATTTTTTCAATGCATTTTTTCTTCCTGCGCAGCTGCCCAGCTCCCCAACACTGAAGGTTTATGCACCATAATAAAGAGATTTTTTTTTTTTTTCCCTTTTTCCCCTTCTTCTTCTCCCTCTTTACACCTAGTTCTAATCGGCCGGTGCAGCGATACGGCATCTTTCCAAACAACTCGGCACAAACATCACCTAGAAAACAATAGCATTGCTCAAAAGCAGGGACAAAAGCCTCGAAATCTCTGCTGGCTGCAGAAACAAAAGCGGACGGTTTTGTTAAAGCTCACTCTCTGTCAGGGACCCATCTTTTTGTGGAAGTTTGACGCTGTGTTCTCGTCTCATCGGGAAAATCTCCCTAAAGAAACCAACCCAGCCTTTGAGTTTGGGGGGTGATGGGACGTCAGGGCTTTGGAGGGGAAGAGGAGAATTTGAAATGAAGGCAGCTTTTCGCTGCTGATGGAACAGGAAAGCTACCTCCCATTTTTCCAGTAAAGAAACCCATAATACATGCAGGAACAGACATACATATGCGTGAACACACGTATTCTAACGCTGTCTTGGAAGAGTAAGACCTAAGTGTTACCGTGATTTCTTTTGGCTGGAGAGGCAGCCACAAATATAGCTCCACTCCTCTGCATTATACCAATCATAGAATCATAGAATCCCCAGGTTGGAAGAGACCCACCGGATCATCAAGTCCAACCATTCCTATCAAAAAATCATAGAATCATAGAACAACCAGGTTGGAAGGGACCCATCGGGTCATCGAGTCCAACCATTCCTATCAGACACTAAACCATGTCCTTCAGCACCTCATCCACCTGTCCCTTAAACACCTCCAGGGAAGGTGAATCAACCACCTCCCTGGGCATATGTGGCACTGTAAGGGGAAGAGGTATAACCGTTGCTGGAACTTCCCCAGGAGCAGATTTTTTTCCAGGTTTAGGTTAGTAACACAAGGAAAGATGTGCTGGAAGCCTACAAGGTCACCTTCCTTCTCCCATAGAACAGAAAACCAGCTGCAACCTGTAGGTGCAAAGCTAAGCCCTCTGCTTCTAATCAAAACTATCAACACGTGGTAGAGGCTGAAATAAGTGTCCTCCTACAAGTCCATGCAGGTTATCAGCCTCTGGAAATGAAGGCTGAAGCGCACTCATCCTGGCCCCTAACTCATTAAAAGCCTGTCTGCCATGGATGTAAAAGGGGCAGCTGCATTTTTTGAGGACAAAATGCATTAGTGGGTATATTTGACTTGAAAATGCCTTTTTCATCATAGTCTGGATTTGAGTAATATTGTCAATAGGTTGGGGGGGCTTTATTTTTTTATTTATCATTTTATATTATTTATATATTTATATACTCTTCTCCCAAGTGACAGGGGACAGGACAAGAGGGAATGGCCCCAAGCTCCACCGGGGAGATTTAGGCTGGAGATTAGGAGGAAGATTTTCACGGAAAGGGTCATTGGGCACTGGAACAGGCTGCCCAGGGCAGTAGATTTAACTCTTTTCAACTAATCACAGAATCATAGAACAACCAGGTTGGAAGAGACCCACCGGATCATTGAGTCCAACCATTCCTATCAAACACTAAACCATGTCCCTCAGCACCTCTTCTACCTGTGCCTTAAACACCTCCAGGGAAGGTAATCAGCCTATATGGGGGAAAAAAAAATAGGATTTCAGCTGTTCAGCTAGAATTCACTAAGTTGGGAGGGCTTGGCTTTCCTCACTGCGCTTCTGAAATTCGCTGTGACAGGGGGAACTCCATCCGCAAGGTCTCTTGGAGGTAGGTGAATTGCTGTAGGTGTCAGAGGGGGCCACGTGAATGGAGCACAAGCTTTAGCTTTTAAATAAAACTCAACAAAAAAAAAAAAAAAAAACACCAACCCCACAAATCACAAAAGATTGCTTCATAGAAAGTAAAAGGGTGCAGCTGTCTCTAACCCAGGCAGGCAGTGCTGCAGCATGTGTCCAGCTTACATGCCAGAGGCAGTTCAGCCCTGGTGTTAAAGAGCAGGGGCTCTCCGAGGTTTCCCCGATAGCGAGTACAAACAATAATGAAAATAATGCGAAACTGCTGGAGTTTAAAGGACCACGCCGCAGCTTTTAACAACAGCTGTTGGCATGTACGATCGCAAAGCGCGTTCCCAGCATAGGCAGAGGGGTCGAGAGCTGCCCCTCAGCGTGTAGGTCCCAGGTCAGTCTCAGCTCTGTCAGGTGGGGTATCAGGATCTCCATTTTTGATAGGAATGGTTGGACTCGATGACCCGATGGGTCTCGTCCAACCTGGTTGTTCTATGATTGTATGTGGGCTGGTAGTAGGGGCAGCGTATAAATATATCACTTAAATATTATTTAGCCTCTGTTTTACTTTCATTAACGTGTTATTTTTGGGGGATGTGCCAGAAATGCAGCCATGTGGAAGCTCTGTGTGAGGAGGCTGCTTTTCCACCAGCACTGACGCACGATCCATCAGATGCATCATCCTTGCTCCGGCAGCAAACTGCAGGTCTGTTCCCGTCAGGGACTTGGCTGATAAAGGCATTGTTCCTTCCTGGAAAAATATCACTCACCTGGCAGCTTGGAGAGGCTGGTTCTGAGGGAGGGGGTGCTTTGCCTGCCAAGCTGGAATCAGAAGTGGCACTGAGGCTCCTTACTGATCAGAGAGCGGACTTCCCCCTCAAACCGCTCTCTTGTTCAAGAAGGAATTAGTTACAGCACTGATCATCAATTCTGTGGTGCTCACAGCTTCAGTACAGGCAGAAGAGATGGGCTGCCCTTCAGCGAGAGCTGTTCTTCTCTTGGGAAAGTCTTTTGACAGTTCGTTAAACGCAGCAATCCTACATTATTAGGGTTTCAAGAACACTATTCTTACCTTTAAGAGCAGCAGAAGGTTCTGCTTAATTGTTTAACTTCAGTTTCTGTTAACTGTTACACTTAAAATCATATTTCCACTTGTTCAGATATTAGAATCATAGAATCATAGAACAACCAGGTTGGAAGAGACCCATCAGATCATCGAGTCCAACCATTCCTATCAAACACTAAACCAAGTCCCTCAGCACCTCATCTACCTATCCCTTAAACACCTCCAGGGAAGGTCAATCAACCACCTCCCTGGGCAGCCTATTCCAATGCCCAATGACCCTCTGTGTGAAAAACTTCCTCCTAATCTCCAGCCTAAATCTCCCCTGGCAGAGCTTGAGGCCATTCCCTCTTGTCCTGTCCCCTGTCACTTGGGAGAAGAGCCCAGCTCCCTCCTCTCCACAACCTCCTTTCAGGCAGTTGTAGAGAGTAATGAGGTCTCCTCTCAGCCTCCTCAATTTGTGTGGTCACATCTGTCCATGTGCCACACGCCTCTGAAAGAATGAAACTGCTATTTTTGAAGCAGACCAAGACATTACCATTCGTTCCCTGAAGCATTTATACCGGTTTTTGAAAACTTTACAGATGATTAAAATGCAACACTCTGCTTTTGTCTCACTCCATCTCGTCCTCCATTTCCAAGGAGCAGATGGTGCCTTATTGCCCTTAGTGGGTCTGAAAGGATTGAGAAGTTCGTACAGTCTCGTAGTATCGGTCCAGCTGAATTTGGGAGTCTTTTCTTACTGTTGTTATGTTCCTCTGTTACTTATTACAGATGGTTATTACAACACAAGGATTGGGTGGTACACGAGATGGTGACGTGCTATTACCAGCCTGGATGCTTGTAATGCCAAATCTGTGCAGGTAATGATTGACCCAACTCACATGAGAGTTGTTTCAGTGTCTCTGTGCACACAAAGACAACATAGAATCACAGAACAAACAGGTTGGAAGAGACCCACCGGATCATCGAGTCCAACCATTCCTATCAAACACTAAACCATGTCCCTCAGCACCTCATTCACCCGTCCCTTAAACCCCTTCAGGGAAGGTGAATCAACCCCCTCCCTGGGCAGCTTGTTCCAGTGCCCAATAATTCTTTCTGTGAAAAATTTCTTTTGTTCCTAAAAATGTGTAAGATAAAACACTGTCCAACTTATGGCTCATCCTTCATGTCTACATTGGCAGTTCTATAGAAGGTCTTGTTAAAGAAAGGCGGTGACAGATTTCATTGCACTCCACATGTTGACTACTAAAGAAGTAATAAATTCCTTTCTTCCCAAAGTTGGAGCGTGAAACATCTTTGCTGTTAAGAGAATGAATCTGGGGGTCCGTGAGGTAGATGAGACCTTTTCCATTGCCTGTCACCCAACCTGCGGAAGAAAAGATACATCTTGTTATCGAACATCACAGCTTTTGTTTTATTGTACTCAGGACTGTCTGCTTGGCACAGCCCATGCTCTGGTACCATCATTTCAGGGATGTCAGCAAAAGCAGGATCCTAAGAGGTACCTAATGTACCAAGAAGGCCAATGGCATCCTGGCTTGGATCAGAAATGGTGTGACCAGCAGGTCCAGGGAGGTTATTCTCCCTCTGTACTCAGCACTGGTGAGGCTGCTCGTTGAATCCTGTGTTCAGTTCTGGGCCCCTCAGCACAAGAATGATGTTGAGGCTCTGGAGCGAGTCCAGAGAAGAGCAACAAAGCTGGTGAAGGGGCTGGAGAACAGGCCCTATGAGGAGTTACTGAGAGAGCTGGGGGTGTTTAGCCTAGAGAAGAGGAGGCTGAGAGGAGACCTCACTACTCTCTACAACTACCTGAAAGGAGGTTGTGGAGAGAAGTGTGATGGTCTCTCCTCCCAAGTGACAGGGGACAGGACAAGAAGGAATGGCCTCAAGCTCCACCAGGGGAGATTTAGGCTGGAGATTAGGAGGAGGTTTTTCACACAGAGGGTCATTGGGCATTGGAATAGGCTGCCCAGGGAGGTGGTTGATTCCCCTTCCCTGGAGGTGTTTAAGGGACGGGTGGATGAGGTCCTGAGGGACTTGGTTTAGTGTTTGATAGGAATGGTTGGACTCGATGATCTGATGGGTCTCTTCCAACCTGGTTGTTCTATGATTCTATGATTCTAATGAGTATTTAAATGAAATGAATACCCCAAAGATATCTGTGTGCGCTGAAGGTTGAGGCTTCAAGGCTTTCTCCTTGGCTCTTAATCAAAGAGCTCGATCTTCCACTAGCTGTATAAGGACCCTTTTCTACACTTGCCAATTTTAGGAAGGAAGAAGCATGACAGAACCCGCTATTCCTTTTAGTGGTTCTGTAGATGGTTCCACAAGACACGTGCTTGCAGACTGTCCTTAGTCTAACTAGATGCAGGTCTCTCCATGGCATGAAGCTGCAGCACATCTGGGAGCACACGGCTTATATGCTCTTGCTGTGATTCAGTGGACAATAAGAGGGCCGCACAAGGCAAAAACGTACCTGCACATCCCTCCCTCCCTTTACATCATTTAGAGACTGTATGTATTTTATACGGCACATTCAGCAGCATGAGAGGACAAGCAAGAAATGAAGTTCACCGTAATACAAACCTTGCAGATCAACAACAACGTCTGTTCCATTGGAGAACTCATAGGAGAAATGGCCATAGGCCAGACCGTACTCTGTGGCTTTGTACTCATTCTTTACTACTCTGGTGTTATTGGACAGCTTCACAAACTCCCCAAGGATGTAAGGCTCCACACTCACACACCCTTTAATCGTTCTCTCTTCCAGTATCTGAAAAGAGAGTGTGAATGATAGTCATGCAAGATGTGAGAACAAAGATGCTAAAGCTCCTCTGACATCTTGCTTTCCCTCCTAGAACATTTAGCCTGGAGAAGAGGAGGCTGAGAGGAGACCTCATTACTCTCTACAACTACCTGAAGGGAGGTTGTAGAGAGGAGGGAGCTGGGCTCTTCTCCCAAGTGACAGGGGACAGGACAAGAGGGAATGGCCTCAAGCTCCACCAGGGGAGATTTAGGCTAGAGATTAGGAGGAAGTTTTTCACAGAAAGGGTCATTGGGCATTGGAATAGGCTGCTCAGGGAGGTGGTTGATTCACCTTCCTGGGAGGTGTAAGGTACAGGTAGATGAGGTCCTGAGGGACATGGTTTAGTGTTTGATAGGAATGGTTGGACTCGATGATCCGGTGGGTCTCTTCCAACCTGGTTGTTTTATGATTCTATGATTTCTGTCCTGAGCTCCTGAAATTTAGCATCGTGCAGAAAAGGCCTCAAAATTGTCCTGCAGCAGATCAACTTATCTGCAAGAACCTTAGAATCACAGAATCACCAAATTGGAAAAGACCCACTGGATCATCGAGTCCAACCATTCTCATCAATCTCTAAACCATGCCCCTCAGTACCTCATGGGACTTGCTTGATTCTAGTGAGGTTTAGACATATTTGTGGTGCTCAGAATGGGTCACTTTGCTGTTCAGATTTCGTAACTACTCCTGAAAACAGACCTACATAGACTGTTAGATGATATAAAAGTCTGGGTAACTCCTGGTCTTCATTTACAAGCAAGTTTCTCGCTTCTAGCATGAAAAGGAACCTTTTCTGCCAATTCATAGAATCATAGAATCATAGAACAACCAGGTTGGAAGGGACCCATCGGATCATTGAGTCCAACCAATTAATTCATGAACTTGTGACTCTGCAGGTAGGTGTCTTCCATCCTGAAATGAGCAAATGCAGCAACCGGGTAAGGTCATAAATGAACAGTGTGTCATCTAGAGGTGACCTAAAATCAAAATTGACTTAAGACTCTTTTCCTATCGATTCTTTCGCATGGCTTAGAAGATAGTTCTTACCAGGAGCACTGCAGAGGGGATATAAAAAATTTGGGTAGGGACCTTTTGCTCATACAGCCTTTTGTTGAATTCTGTCACGTAGTACTGGGCAGTCATTTGCCGTTCCACATCGCTGAAGTGATGAAGAAGTCCTTTTTCATCTTTATATTCCTTCCCAACGTACCTAAGCAAAAAGAATCATAGAATCATAGAACAACCAGGTTGGAAGAGACCCACCAGATCATCGAGTCCAACCATTCCTATCAAACACTAAACCATGTCCCTCAGCACCTCGTCCACCTGTGCCTTAAACACCTCCTGGGAAGGTGATTCAACCACCTCCCTGGGCAGCTTCTCCCAGTGCCCAGTGACCCTTTCTGTGAAATTTTTTTTCCTAATGTCCAGTCTAAATCTCATGTTTCATTCATGTTAACACAGAAGCAGCATCGATAAACATTTTGTTTCAGAAATTGGTTCGGTCAATACCTTCCTAGGATTTCCTCTTGGTGCAGGAAGTGTATCCAAAAGGCACTCCTCTGCTTGCCCTCCTTTGCCACACTCAGGTAGTCCCCAATGAACACAGTTGTCTCTTGACCTGTCCAGAGGCCTGATTTCTTGGAGTATTTTAAAAGAAGCGCAGCTGCAATACAAAAAGAAAACACCACGAGTAGGATGGACAGTTCTACACGACCACTCTAAACCTGCGATGCTAACAACGAGCACCCAGGAGAGAAAGATATCCAGCCTCCTCTGATAGCAAGGTATGGGGCTATAAATTAGGTGCTAGGAGGTGTTTATGTAGAGTTGGATATTTTACTTTAAGGACAAAGTAAGGTGAATCAACCACCTCCCTGGGCAGCCGATTCCAATGCCCAATGACCCCTTCTGTGAAAAACTTCCTCCTAATCTCTAGCCTAAAGCTCCCCTGACAGAGCTTGAGGCCATTCCTTCTTGTCCTGTCCCCTGTCACTTGGGAGAAAAGCCCAGCTCCCTCCTCTCTACAACCTCCTCTCAGGTAGTTGTAGAGAGCAATGAGGTCTCCCCTCAGCCTCCTCTTCTCCAGGATAAACACCTCAAGCTCTCTCAGCCGTTCCTCATAAGGCCTGTTCTCCAGCCCCTTCACCAGCTTTGTTGCTCTTCTCTGGACTCGCTCCAGAGCCTCAACATCCTTCTTGTGGTGAGGGGCCCAGAACTGAGCACAGGATTCAAGGAGTGGCCTCACTTAACGATTATTACCTTAAATGCACAGCTTACAGAGATGAAATGTGGAATCTAAATAAGCAGAGACTCAAGAATGGAGTAGAAAAGGGCTTGATGAGCTGGCACAGAGTTCAAGCAGCCTCAGTAACCTCTTGATGGAAGAGACTGAAACAGGGACTGGGGAGACATAAAAGCAGAGCCCATTTCTTGAAGCTGTGACTGACGTGCAAATGGATAAGAAGGAATAGAATCATAGAACAACCAGGTAGGAAGAGACCCACTGGATAATCCAGTCCAACCATTCCTATCAAACACTAAATCATGTCCCTCAGCACCTTGTCCACCTGTTCCTTAAACACCTCCAGGGAAGGTGACTCAACCCCCTCCCTGGGCAGCCTCTGCCAGTGCCCAAGGACCCTTTCTGTGAAACAGGAGAAAATGGTTCAAGGGAGTGTCCTTCTCTTGCTAAAATTCTCATACAAAACCTCATAAAACAACAACAACAAAAAATTAAGTCCTAATAAACGAAGGCTAAAACATTGCATTAAAAAGCGTGAGTAAATACCAGTCTCTGCGAGAGTACCTGTTTCTGCTTGAAAATGCCCATCCCCGTGTGGAAACTTACAGTATGCTTTACGAAGCTGTTTAGGCTTAAAAATTCCAGTAGGCATGAGTCGCTGGACAAGCCAATTATGTTCTACTCCTGCCAGAAGCTGCTCGTAATCATCATCACTCAGAAGTCGAGCACTGAGGATTTCTTCCTGCATTCTCCCAGGCATGAAGGTAAAACCACTTCTCACATTCAGAAACGGACCTTCGGGAGAACTCTGAGGCATCTGTGCCAATTTGTCCCACGAGCTCAGGGGTGAACTGGATTGGCTCTTCCTGCTCACCACGTTCTGCGACTTTTCTTCATCTTCTTCAGTAGTGGCACAGTTAAAGTGCTCAGATATGCATCTCTCTCCCTCCGAGGGCAAAGCTGTTGGTGCACTGGGTGCTGACGGATGCTCTGGGACAGGAGCCACAGGATAATTGTTTACTAAATCTCCAGCACTGATGAAATCATATTCAGTGTCATCTGCTGTTTCTGCCTGGACATCATCTTCAGGCACTTTGAGAGGTCTGTTTCCCACTACGGCAGATTTCCTCAACTGATCAGGCGCAGAGGAGTTTCTGGTCATTCTCGGTTGGATTCTCGTTGTTAGTCCAGAGGCAGCCCTATTCGCAGAGGGCTGCGCATCCAACCAGGGATCCTCCGTGCTCTCCGCAGTCTCGCCCTCTGGGTTGACCCACAAAAAGTGGCTCCCAGGTGAGGAGACGGGGGTGCCACCACCTTCCCTGCTACCATCCTTGCTCCTGCAGCCCAGATCCACCCAGGAGGAAGGTTTCTCCTCCTGCTGCACACAAGGCACAAAGTAAGGAGTGGAGAGAGAAAGAACCGTGCTGTTCACCTCCCCTGCTTTCTTTTCCGAAGAGCTTTTCCCATGGTGTCTCATCTCCTGCATCTCTTTATGAAGAGACATCTCTATCATCCTCCCAGCCAGGGCTGTATCTCCTTGTGAGGAAGGCTGAGAAGATTCCCAACAACTACACGTTGGCTCTCGAGGAGATGGAGACAAGGCTCTGGGAGGTAATGAGCACAAATACGCAGCTTGGTCGTTTTCACCAGGTTCTGTGGTGCAACACTGCTCCACTGCTGAGCCCTTTCGCTGCTGCTGCCCTTCCCCACGAGACTCGCTGCTGCTGCTACTACGGTTCAGCTCCTCCCAGCTGGAAGAGCAACTCGATTTCGACAGCTTGCACCAAGAGCTCTCTGAGGCAGCGGTTTCACTCCCGTTTTGCTGTCTACTGAGAACACCATTTTCATCACTTGTTTCTAACGGCTCGTTCTCTTCATCGAGGGAAATTTTTGTCACGTCAGAGACAACGTATTTATTTCTTGGGCCGCTGAGTCTCTCTGAGCCACTTCCCGCTGCTGGTGAATTTGACATTTTTGCAGTCCCTTTCCTCTGGAACATTTTTTCTTCAGTAGTACACAAGGTGTCTATGTTTTTGGTTTCTGTTCTTAGGGCTGTGATGCAAGCTCCCACTTGGGTTTCTCCTGGTGTGGTTCTATGCATCCTGCAAGCCTTTTCGAACACCTCACACACCGACACGTGATGCTGAGAATGCCGGGCAAGTATCTTCTCAAAGCTGACTTCCCGTTGCAGGACAGGTTTTTCCACCTTGCTTTTATAACTGTCCGGAACATAAGACCTGGCGTCGGAGTTAGGGAAGCTTTCCACTTGCAGGCGCTTCTTCACGGAGGTGATTAGAGACATGATCTCTTTGGCAAGCCTTCCTTTCTCTTCCCCTTCTGTAAATGAAGTGCTGTATGAGTACAGCTTTCCCATGGCTTCTCTGCACGCTTGGCTCACCTCACGAAGCTTCTCAGTCTCCCCGTAGAGCCATCGGTGCACGGTTGCGAGGCAGAAAGCTGCTTTAATAAAGCTATGGAGCTCCTGCTTGCTGGTGACGGGGCTGTTGTCCTTCTTGGTGAGGAGGCCAATCTCAAAGGATTCTTTAGCTTCGGACAAGTAGAACTTTCTCTTTTCTGGGGGACAGTCCTTGGAGTGGCTATAGGACAGCAAGCACACCCCACGGATGTTCTGGGAGGGGATGAAAGAGGGATGAAGGAATTAAGAATCATAGAATCACTAGGTTGGAAGAGACCCACTGGATCATCGAGTCCAACCATTCCTATCAAACACTAAACCATGTCCCTCAGGATCTCATCCACCCGTCCCTTAAACACCTCCAGAGAAGGTGAATCAACCACCTCCCTGGGCAGCCTGTTCCAGTGCCCAAGAAGAACCTGGACTGCTGTCAGAGATAAATAAAGGGAAAAAAAAATACGTTTCTTCCCCTTAAACAATTTGAAGTAAAAGCTGGCTCTAAGTGCCTGCTGCTGAGTTTCCTGAAGGATATAATCTTGCTTTATTTTTCTTTTTCCTTTGAAATGTGGCTATAGTTATGGGAGAAGCAGCATTCCCAGATGGGCTCGAAATCCCATCTTTAGTTTGTGGACAGATACTGCTTTCTGCCCATCTGCTTAGCTTCTGATTGGAGTTCAGAGCAACGCACGGCCTCGCACCCACGACAGACACAATACCCTGCATGATGCAATGTTTGAAAGCCGGATTAAAGGCAAATTTAACAGCCTGGACTCTTCTCTTATACAAATAATGCTTCCAGAATGAAGACTAATACTCACCGCGGCTGTGAGGACGAACAGTGGGGTGTACTGGCTATAGGCTGCCGCTAACTTGCAGGCCTCTGCAGCTGATAGCAAGCGATGACTGAACTCTTGGAGAAGGCTCTAGCAAAATCAAAAAAAAAAAAAACAAGAAGGAAAATTTCATCTCAAAGGCTTCCTTTTCAAAGAGATGGGTCTATCTGGGAAGCAATGCTGTTAGATTGAAGCAAGGCAGCTTGGGGCTTGTTTCTTGTATATTGTGGGGTTCCTAAGCGCTCTGAGGCTTTTGAGTCTCAGAATTATAGACTAGTATGGGTTGGAAGGGACCTTAAAGATCATCCAGTTCCACCTTCTGCCATGGGCAGGGGCACCTCCTGCTGGACCAGGGGCTCCAAGCCCCATCCAGCCTGGTCTTGAACCCCTCCAGGGACGGGGCAGCCATAACTTCTTCGGGCAGCCTGGGCCAGGGCCTCCCCACTCTCATCATGAAGAAATTCTTCCTTATGTCCAGTCTAAATCTGCCCCACCTCAGTTTACACCCATTCCCCCTAGTTCTATCCCCACAAGCCTTTGTAAACAGCCCCTCTCCAGTTTTCTTGTAACCCTTTCAGGTACTAGAAGGTCACTATAAGGTCTCCTCAGAGCCTTCTCTTCTCCAGGCTGGACAACAGAACAGGATATAGAATCATAGAACAACCAGGTTGGAAGAGACCCATCAGATCACCAAGTCCAATCATTCCTATCAAATACTAAACCATGGCCCTCAGCACCTCATCTACCTGTGCCTTAAACACCTCCAGGGAAGGTGAATCAACCACCTCCCTGGGCAGCCTCTGCCAGTGCCCAATGACCCTCTGTGTGAAAAACCTCCTCCTAATTTCCAGCCTAAATCTCCCCTGGCGGAGCTTGAGGCCATTCCCTCTTGTCCTGTCCCCTGTCACTTGGGAGAAGAGCCCAGCTCCCTCCTCTCTACAACCTCCTTTCAGGTAGTTGTAGAGAGTAATGAGGTAATATTAAAGATAATATTATATCTTAAACAACGACTGTGGTGTGTGTTTCTGCAGGAGAACTTTTGAAGCTTCTTCAGCCCCCTCCACACTGGAGAGGAACTGGGGAAAAAAAACAAAGTGTGAGTGAATTTGGGACCACACCACACAGTCCACCTGAAGAACCTAGATGTACAAATAGCAAACAAGCCTTACCAGGTCAACCTCAGCACTGGTTTTAAAACGTTCATAGTCCTTCTCATCCATGGAAGCAAAGATGTCTGCCAGAATACCCAAGGAAGTAGCAATCCCCTGAAAGAGAAATGGAAAATTATGACAGTGGGTGCCCCCTTGTATTTTGAATTTTGCTGCTGAAGATAAAGGCTCAAGCTCCGCCAGGGGAGATTTAGGCTGGAGATTAGGAGGAAGTTTTTCACACAGAGGGTCATTGGGCATTGGAATAGGCTGCCCAGGGAGGTGGTTGATTCACCTTCCCTGGAGGTTTTTAAGGGATGGGTGGACGAGATCCTGGGGGACATGGTTTAGTGTTTGATAGGAATGGTTGGACTTGATGATCCGATGGGTCTCTTCCAACCTGGTGATTCTATGATTCTATCAGGATTTGAGTAGAACACACCACAAAAAAAAACCCCAACAAAATCAACCAATTGAACAAGACCCAAAGAGAAGCAGTGCTAAAAATTTCAGAGATGACATATTGTTAGAGATCTATTAATTTCCACTAGTAGAAAGCATAGCCTGGTGGATATGTATGAGTTTCCACGAGTGGCAGCCACCCCGATTACCACTAGTTCTAGGTTTCAACTTAAATAGCACCGCAACTTCCCAAGGTGCTGTTTGTGACAGCGAAAGTGAAGTCTCACGATAAAGTGAAGTCTCACCAAAAGCCGCATGAAGCCCTTGGCTAATCATATCTGAAAAAGGACTCAATCCGCTTTTCAGAGACTACAGAAAGCCAAAAATTTATGTTTAAGGACCAACCAGTTGAGCTTAATCTTTCTAAAAAATCCAGACAAAGGTGCCTAGAGAGATCATAGAATCATAGAACAACCAGGTTGGAAGAGACCCATCATCGAGATGACGGAAGTAGTATATTCTCTTCACACACAGACTAAGGAAACAAGCTTCTCTGTGAATTTACTAATTGTGTTTCTCTGTTAGATTTAATTTTTACGTGCTGGCTAAAGGTCTGCTCAATGAAGTAGCTACGAATGTCAGGAAGTATTTATATGCTTTCTTCAAAACTCGCTACGCATCTTTCCTCCCAGAGAGATGTTTTAAGGCACGGGTGGATGAGGTGCTGAGGGATATGGTTTAGTGTTTGATGGGAATGGTTGGACTCGATGATCCGGTGGGTCTCTTCCAACCTGGTTGCTCTATGATTCTATGTTCCAAGATTGATATCAAGCTTTAAGGTAAGGCAGAGGAGAGGTGACAAGGTCCATTTTTGAGGGCTCTCCTGTGTCGGGGTATGATTGCAAAACTTCTTAAAGCATCACCCTAGGACTTGCAAGACTCAGATTCACATTCCTGTTTAGCTACGGACAGACGGTGCGACTGTTGCTTCATCTACAGCGAGAGGATTAGTGCAGCCAAGCCTCACAAAGGTGTTAAAGACAGATCCAGCAGCTGTCGCGAGGTGCTCAGATATTGCAGGGCTGGGGACATCCATCATCCACAACAGATGGTGCAGTGCAGCTTGTGAGCGCCCCAGTAAGTGGACACTCTTAGTTACTAGCAAAAAAAAAAGTTAATAAATAGATGAATAAATAAAATCTGTGGCTGCATTCCATCCTGGTCAGAGGTACCTGTGACATAGAATCATAGAATTATAGAATCATAGAATCATAGAATCATAGCATCATAGAATCATAGAACAACCAGGTTGGAAGAGACCCATCAGATCATCGAGTCCAACCGTTCCTATTAAACAATAAACCATGTCCCTCAGCACCTCATCCATCCATACCTTAAACACCTCCAGGGAAGGTGACTCAACCCCCTCCCTGGGCAGCCTGTTCTAATGCCCAATGACCCTCTGTGTGAAAAACTTCCTCCTAATCTCTAGCCTAAAGTGATGGTTCATCCCCAGTTCATCCCCAGTGATGGTTCACTTCAGCTGGTTCTGCTTAATGAAAACTATTGCTTTTCTTCCCCTGCAGGAAAAAAAGGTGTCTGTAAGGCTGTGTATGCATGCGGAAACAATGTGTGAGACCGACTTCAGTCTGAGCATTTGTCCTGCACGTTAACGACTATTATCTCGGTAACGATATCCAGAGTGAGGAGGAAATACTACCTTTTTATCTGGTTGAGGAAGTTGGAAATATCCCACAAGCGAAGCCCAAATCAACTCCGCTGCCTCATACCACATCCCTGAAATAAATCGGAAACACAGTCACCAGGTGGGTTACTGCCACAGATGGTTTTCAATAACATATTCTCCACCTCCTTGAGTCAGGAGCCCTCAAAACAGTACAGAACTATATCATGGCTCTTTTGCTTTGGTGACGCTGAGCATTTATCTGTTTCTTTTACCTTTTGGTTATTCATAAATTCACATAGAATCATAGAACAACCAGGTTGGAAGGGACCCATCGGATCTTCTAGTCCAACCATTCCTATCAAACACTAAACCATGTCCCTCAGCACCTCGTCTACCTGTGCCTTAAACACCTCCAGGGAAGGTGAACCAACCCCCTCCCTGGGCAGCCTCTGCCAGTGCCCAATGACCCTTTCTGTGAAGAATTTTTTCCTTATGTCAAGCCTGAACTGCCCCTGGTGGAGCTTGAGGGCATTCCCATCCTGTCCCCTGTCACTTGGGAGAAGAGCCCAGCTCCCTCCTCTCTACAACCTTCCTTCAGGAGGTTTTATGCTTATAAAAGACTTCAGTCATGGAAGATGAAAGGTCCCATCAAAAGCATAAAATTAAGGCTGTTGGCTTCAAGTACCAAGTCTTGAATACAGAAGCCAAACATGTGGAATAAGGGAATTTTCTTGTTGGAAGAACCAGGAAAAGGCTGTGAGGTATCTGTGATAAACTACTGGAACAGTTTTTGAATAGGGAACTTGAAAAAAAGCATTAGCAAACATGCAGCAGCACAAGGGAAAAGGGAACAACGTTTCAGAAAGCTCCTTGATTTCTGGTAAGATTAGTAAGACGATGCTAATTTCTAAAATGCTTTTCATAGGATCACAGAAATACCAGGTTGGAAGAGACCCGCCGGATCATCGAGTCCAACCATTCCTATCAAACACTAAACCATGTCCCTCAGCACCTCATCCACCTGTCCCTTAAACACCTCCAGGGAAGGTGAATTAACCACCTCCCTGGGCAGCTTCTGCCAGTGTCCAATGACCCTTTCTGTGAAAAAGTTTTTGAAAAATTTTTTGCTAGGTACATGGTTCTAGGTCCTTGCTGCCAAGAGATAGGTGTAAATCTCACCTTCCGTGGCTGCGTTACAGGCACCAGGTTGCTGTCCTATACAAGCAAATACTCATATCTGCCAAATCTACTGGTTTTTTTGATAGGAATGGTTGGACTCGATGATCCGGTGGGTCTCTTCCAACCTGGTGATTCTATGATTCTATGAGATGTTTATAGAAAAAAAAGGCCTTACCGAGCTTTTGAAGAATCTGTCCTCTGATTTGTAAGCAAACTGCCTGAACAAGAATCCTGTCGCTTTCCTTAGCATATCGCCAGGTACCTGCAGAAAGAGAAAGGAAAACTCAGTAGAGAATGAAAAATGCTGTTGTTATTTTAAGCCTCCGAGGGCAACAAATCCCAGTAAACTGTTCAGGATTCTCTCCACTGAATTCAGCCACTTTAAATCAGGACTTACAGTCAGATAGACAAAGTGATAGTATATTAAGGAATAGAATCATAGAATCATAGAACAGCCAGGTTGGAAGAGACCCACCGGATCATCGAGTCCAACCATTCCCATCAAACACTAAACCATGAAAAAAGATTAACCCAAAAGTTTCCATGTTAAAACAGTCTGATTAGTTACACAGAGTGTTTTGTTATCTAATCTATATTGGATTCTAGAGTAGAATAGGAAATAAAATCACTAGTCTTTCCAAAGTATTGTGAACATGTCACTGTAGGTCTCGGTGTGAAGTGTCCGTATATGAAACAAGCCACATGACCAGCAGCACAGTCATTTGACAAAGGAAAAAAAAAAAAAAAGAAGTAATTTTTACAAGTATCATCACACATCAATGCATTATGATCCTATTCTTACAGCTTTGCATATCTCTCCAGCAACAGAAGAAAGTTCCGTGAGAAATTAGTGATTGATGCGAATGGTTGGACTTGATGATCCGATGGGTCTTTTCCAACCTGGTGGTTCTATGATTCTATAAACCCTTTTTTTAAAGCCAAAAGATACTGAAAAATTGCACTGCAGCCTGCGACAGCCCTAATGTAATGTCTTCATTTGGTTTGTAGGATCAGTGTGAACTTGGTGGACAAGCATTACTTTAACAATCTGGATGTTTGCAAGGGGAGGGAGTCATCATAGTCTTCTAGATCAGTCGAATTGGTTTAAACTGCTCCACATTTTAAATTTTCTGGGTGGAGAGATTAGTGGGAAAGTTGTCAGTCCAGAATATTTTCCCACCCAAGTGAAGATTTACAAGGACCCACTATAGAAATTTCAAATCGAAGGTACAGTTTCCCCATTTTAGAAAAAGAATGGTGAAGAGAAAAGAAATGTGATGTCTGGAGTCAGTACCGAGGTCAGACTGGCTGTAGTTGCAGCTTGTGTGACTGTTAAAACCAGTATGGAAACCACCACCCAAAATAGCAACTCTGAAATGGGAAAAGAACTACAAACATACCTGTTGCTCCGTTGTCATGAATAAGGTTGCTTAGGATGTACTCAGCTTTTAGAAGTTTACCTGATTAAAAATTTAAAACAAGGATAGATGATGAATACAAAAAATGTATTATGTGGCATAGAATTATAGAAATATAGAATCACCAGGTTGGAAGAGACCCATCAGACCATCGAGTCCAACCATTCCTATCAAACACTAAACCATGTCCATGAAGTGAACAAAAACATTACTCTGTGAAAGCTCCTGTAAATCATATACTCTTCTTCCCGGGACTGTCAGTGTGTCCACACTTGGAATAAATTTTCCAGTTAAACATGTGCTGCAGATGCCACCACATGCTCAGAAACCTCTTTGTCACAGGTTATTCCACATATACAACAATTATTGCAGAAAATGCTTATGAGGCAGCTCCTTCTAGACAGACACTCACTTCAGAAAATCTTAATAAGAAGATCTACGGAATTTTACCTGCTTAACCATTTAACCATTTCACCTCAGTGTCATCTGTGCATAGACCTGTTGCTGTCAATAGTCATAAATGTACACGCAGTGCTTCATATTAAGTGTGGCTGCACAGTAAAATGAAATTATGTACATCTCTCTTTTCCTTAACACTCCATACATTCCTGGCAGGGTGATTACTCTTAAAATGTGAGGAAGGCTTCCTCACGTCATGTTCTGGTATTTCTGCTGCACCAGTATGTGTGCTGTGTTCTACAAGTTTCTTCAGACTGGAAGGGGAAAACAACAGAAAGCTCTTTTTTTTTACAGTGGAGTCTACGTTTGCACATTGGTTTTCATAAAATTATAGAATCACCAGGTTGGAAGAGACCCACCGGATCATCGAGTCCAACCATTCCTATCAAACACTAACCATGTCCCTCAACACCTCATCCACATATCCCTTAAACACCTCCAGGGAAGGTGAATCAACCACCTCCCTGGGTAGCCTGTTCCAATGCCCAGTGACCCTTTCCATGAAAAACTTCCTCCTAATCTCTAGCCTAAATCTCCCCTGGCGGAGCTCAAGGCCATTCCCTCTTGTCCTGTCCCCTGTTTTAAAAAGAACGCGAGCCCCGCTGTGCAGGTAAGCAGCTCCAGGAGCTCATTTCTCACCCTCTCCATCCCACGCTGCAGGATTCAGAGCGCAGGAGGTGGCAAAGATGTTTGGGCAGGCAATGAGCTTCTGGTCAACCCACAGTTAGGATTCCCTGCTTTTGTTTCTCTTGCAGAAGAGGAGTACTCCAGCCTGCTGACTTCAGCAACAGAGCTGCTGGTTCCTGTGCCAAGGAAACACGGGGCTTGGAAACCCATTTGGGTCTGGCTGGGGAGTTCATCAGGAGTGCAAGCTCTGCAGTTGCACCTTAAAGCCAGACAACTGAGAGAGCTGGGGTTGTTTAGCCTAGAGAAGAGGAGGCTGAGAGGAGATCTCATTACTCTCTACAACTACCTGAGAGGAGGTTGTAGAGAGGAGGGAGCTGGGCTCTTCTCCAAAAGGGACAGGGGACAGGACAAGAGGGAATGGCCTCAAGCTCCGCCAAGGGAGATTTAGGCTGGACATTAGGAGGAAGTTTTTCACACAGAGGGTGATTGAGCATTGTAATAGGCTGCCCAGGGAGGTGGTTGATTCACCTTCCCTGGAGGTGTTTAAGGGAAGGGTAGATGAGGTGCTGAGGGACTTGGTTTAGTGTTTGATAGGAATGGTTGGACTCGATGATCCGATGGGTCTCTTCCAACCTGGTTGTTCTGCGATTCTATGATTGATTCTATGAACTTGATGTCCCACCTCAAACAGCACAGCTACAGGTTGTGCTGCCTCCCTGTCTCTCTTTTAAAAACCATCTTAAGCACAAAATACAGAACCAAAAGACACATTGAAAGGATGCAGTGTGCAACACAAGGTGGGGATTCTGCCTTTCAGTGCTGTCACACGGCTCAGGGGGTTTGTTGCATGGCCGAAGGCATTCGTGGCAGGCTTGATGGGCTCCAGGAGACGCCTTAAGGTCTCATTTGATCAGCTTTATTCACGTCGAACCTTGGGTTTTGTCTCAATTGTCCAGCTGAACTCAAGAAGGCTGCTCCAGTCAGTGAAGCGTTGGCTGGACTGGCCCAACAACTCAAGCGTGTGGGTACTTAGACACCACGGCAAGTCCACAACCACAAATAAAAAAGGCTACGGAGAAAACTTTTGTCCACAAATGAAATACTCCTCAAATGAGTTTTTTCACAGCAGGTTTGTCTGACTTTGTTTTCTCCTCCCCTAATGGGAAGACACATTAAAAATACTTCAGGTGCTGCCCACGTTACAGGAATGATGGAATTTTCCTTTTTTTTTTAATAACCAGTTTACCCTCGAGAGGTTGTAAGCTGCATTGTTTGCATAGTCAAGTGGTCCCACTGGAAGGGGGAAAAAAAAAAAAAAGCAGCTGGGACAGTGCAGAGAAAATGCCAGGGATTCTAATTTACTTTTTAAAGGCCCTTGGTCAGAAGTACAGCAATTCAGATATCCCTGTTTGAAACCAGCAGGGAAGATTTGTTAAGGAACAAAAGCTCCAATTAGTATTTTCCACACCCTTTCACAATTTTCTCTCCTGCTTTTGGCTCTGAAACCCTTTATACCGGCCCCTTTTGTGCTAGTGAGAGGAGCTGGGAGGGCTCAAGGGGGCTGGGAGTGGGCTGAGAGTTTCAAGAGATGGCATCGGGGGCCGTAAGCATCTCGTCCCCAGCAAGGGACAAAGTATCTTCTTCAAAGTCAAGTAGTTCCTAATTGGGCTAGAGCTGGGAAAAAGGAGCTGTACCTGCGTTGACGGAGAGGCGAGCCTGGCGGATGAGCACCTGGGGACCAATCGGGGTGGTGGGCTGCAGCCTGTGCAGACCCTTGGCGATCTGGAGAAGTTTGCTGGAGGCATCAATCCAGTACAGGAACCGGTCAATCAGGAAGACGATAGCCGCTGCCGTTACGCAGTCCTTCACCATGATGGAGGCTTTCAAGTAAACCTGAAAAGAACACCAGCATTTTCACGGAAAGGGTCATTGGGCATTGGAATAGGCTGCCCAGGGAGGGGATTGATTCACCTTCCCTGGAGGTGTTTAAGGGACGGTTGGATGGGGTGCTGAGGGACATAGTTTAGTGTTTGATAGGAATGGTTGGACTCGATGACCTGGTGGATCTCGTCCAACCTGGTGGTGATTCTATGGTATGAAATTATTTGCTGTGAGGCCTGACACAGCTTTACAGCAAGTGAAGTGCTGAACATGACCAGAAGCAGATCTTCACTAGCAAATTACTATCTGATCTAAATCTCCCCTCTTTCAGCTTAGAACTGTTTCCCCTATTAGGACTGTTTGATAGGAATGGTTGGACTCAATGATCCAGTGGGTGTCTTCCAACCCGGTGATTCTATGGTTCTATTATTCTATAATTTTAAGGTTGCCTCTAAATTTCGACTCACCTTCTAATCCCTACGTTCCTTGGCATTTACATAAAGGAGAAAGCCTTTGTGGCAGTGATCAGATAGGATTTATTCTAACCTATAATTATGACTATTCCTGATCATATTTCCGCTTATAAGATAAGAAGGTTCCAGCTGTTTCTTTTGTTTGAGCTGTAGCTACCATTCCTTACTTATTTGGGGGTCTTCCTAATTGTTGTTTAGTATTTGGAACCACATAATTTGATCTGTTAATGAATTTAGGTCATGCCCAACAGATTACTATCAGTAATAATTAGTTTAAAAGGAAACCATGAGTCTGGAATGACTGGAAATGGGGACTATAGTGGTCACCTGTTTGTGATGTGCAAACCACCTGTACACAGGTGGGGACAATAGAATCATAGAATCATAGAACAACCAGGTTGGAAGAGACCCATTGGATCATCAAGTCCAACCATTCCTATCAAACACTAGGGACAGGATGAGAGGGAATGGCCTCAGGCTCCACCAGGGGAGGTTCAGGCTGGACATCAGAAAAAAAAATTCACAGAAAGAGTCATTGGGCACTGGTAGAGGCTGCCCAGGGAGGGGGATGAGTCACCTTCCCTGGAGGTGTTTAAAAGGTGGATGAGGTGCTGAAGGGCATCTATGGAGCCCCAACTTAGCAGGTCTTCATGGCCACCAGTCATTCAGCAGCCTCTTTCTGCCATGGGGGAGCTGGCAACGGTCAAGTACTGCCTTGCAGTGAGGTCAGTCGCAAGAGGGAGGAAGAAAAATAGAAAACACCTTAAATACATACAAAGCCTCCTCAGAAAAGAAGAGGTGTTTCTCATCTCATTTGTGTCAGCGAGCAACTGTAGTCATGACAGAGTGAAGTATCACAGGAGATTAAGGATCAGGTCCCATGGTACCATCGGAGGACGAGAGACTCCCAAGAAAACTTTGTCCAAATCCACAATAAAACACCAAGGCTGGCCACTGCGTCCCATTTTTGTCTTAGCATCACAAGAATCACAGAATCACCAGGTTGGAAGAGACCCACCATTCCTATCAAACACTAAACCATGTCCCTCAGCACCTTGTCCACCTGCATCTTAAACACCTCCAGGGAAGGTGAATCAACCACCTCCCTGGGCAGCCTATTCCAATGCCCAATGACCCTCTGTGTGAAAAACTTCCTCCTAATGTCCAGTCTAAATCTGCCCTGGTGGAGCTTGAGGCCATTCCCTCTTGTCCTGTCCCCTGTCACTTGGGAGAAGAACCCAGTTCCCTCCTCTCCACAACCTCCTTTCAGGTAGTTGTAGAGAGCAATGAGGTCTCCCCTCAGCCTCCTCTTCTCCAGGCTAAACACCCCCAGCTCTCTCAGCCGTTCACCAACCGCTTTAGGCTTCCTGGACTCCTCTTCAGCCTCAATTCTGTTCTCTCTGCTTTTAGCTCAGAGCCCAGCAACCTGATAGCAAGACTCATTCTTGATTTTTGAGCAGCATAACCACCCTCTGAGGTGTGCAGAAGAAAATCCATGTCAAACCACTGGGAGAAATGTCTATGATTTACGGCATGAGGGTCGGCTCAGAGCACGGGTCTGTTGCAAGCGCTTGCTACCCTGTTGGCACTTCAGCAAGGCAGATTTGTACAGATTCCCTTTTATTTCCCCGAGCCTGTGTCACATTTTCTAAGAGGACGACACTTGAAAAGGATTCCTGGAGCCCGGCACGCACCATTCCGCTTGTGCTGCCCAACAATGGAGGAATCCCCTTCTCCAAGCACCTGTAAACTGACACTGCAACCAGCCATTCAAAATGCTCATCAACTGCCCATATATTTAAGCACAGAGCATCGCCCAATCTATTTTTTTTTCCTCCCCTTCTTCCTTTAATAGATCGGAGCATAAAAGCCTGAGAGAGGGTGACCTACCGAACAAAAGAGCCTTTGAGTCCCTCGGAAAAGTAGACTTGGAGGAGGATGGAAAGAATCCAAGTGGCCCTATTATTTCCACTTGCACTAATTAGACATTTTTCTGTCAGCTATTGAGCGCTGCTGAGAGGCCAAACTCACTGAATTCATTTCTAAAGTGTTTACAGAAGTTTGCATCTGTTTGTGTCTCTTCAGGAGGAAAATAAGCACTTCAATAGCATTGTGGAAAATCTAAACGAAGCATCCTATTCTGAAGAGCTTGGCAGTCTTGGCAGCTGCATAATTTATCTCCCTGCTCAATGCCCAAACCTCTTGTGTCCCTCTCCAAACCCAAATGGACACAAAATGTGGAAAAGTCAAGGCAGGGGGAGAAACGCAGCTATTTTTTTCTTTCTTTTTTTTTTTTAATAAAAATAAAAGGCTGGGCTGCACGCTGTGTGGCACACGGACGCACGGTTCGACGTCAGGCCTTGCAATTACGTCCCCCCCCACCCCACCCCCTGCGCCCCGTTCCGAGCAAGTACACCGAGAAATTAACACCCGCTCCTTTCATTCCCTGCCAACTCGTGTGGCTGAAAAATTCCTCAGCACCTCCAGCGAAAGCACCGGCACGCCGGGCACGCACCCCGACGGGGCACAGAGACCCTCCCCACACCACTCTGGAATCGAGACGAGGGGTATTTCACTCTTGGGCCCAGCCCAGACAAACCCAGTTGGCTCCCAAGGTGTCGCAACCCACCCCAACACAATCAGAAAGTCACCGCAGACGCACACTTTTCTTCTGCAGAGCGAGCCAGGGCCCTAAACAGATTTACTCACTTTCTTTATCGCTTTAAAGCCTATGGAGGAGCATCAATACGGAGAGAGAGAGAGAGAGGAAAAAGAGCGAGGTAGGCGCACACTTTGTTTTCACATCTGTGGCCGTGATGTGAAATGCATCCGTCTAATTGAGTTTATGACACAAAGGGAACTTTGAGGCTGGGAAGTGGAATCAGGTGGCGAGAGAATTAAATTTGCACCAGATTTCTATACACGGGACCATTGGGGAAAATGCAAAACAGCCCTTTAGTGAAGTTTTTTTTTTATTTTTTTTTCCCCCCCCTTAATGGTGATGAGTGGGAGGGTGTGCTGCTTGCATGGTTTCCTGCATTAGTGGGTTAGCTCCTCCTCAGGCTGGGGCTGAAGTTTGGGTCCCCAGCTTTGGGTTCAAAGCCACGACGCCTCCTTTGCATTGACAATGGGGGCCGCTCCCAGGAGAAGGGAGAAGCTCAGAACCGGGGGCCATCTGGCTCCAGGACTGGCAGGAAAGCGTCAAAGGGAAATTATTGGTGCATAGTAAATGAGGGCGAAGAGGAGGGGAAGAAAAATAGGGGGGGAAAAAAAAATCTTTATGTGGCAGCTGATGGGAGAGGAATTACAAGCTCAAATAAATGAAATATTGATTTAATCCACTCTCCCTGCCCTCTTTATAAAGTGCAGATCCTGGGGGCAACCCCCGCTCCACTCCGGTTTGTGGGCTTAGGGGAGAGTCCCCTTTGGAAAAACACCTCTGCAAGCAGCGAGGTTAGAAAAATGAGGCAGGAATTTCACTTTCAGAGCATTCTCACAGTTTTGCAGATGCTCAGAATTTCTGTGTGGCTTATATCCATTTCACAGAATCATAGAATCACCAGGTTGGAAGAGACCAACCGGATCATTGAGTCCAACCACTCCTATCAAACACTAAACTATGTCTCAGACTGTCCTCCTTTCATTTGTAACTGGAGATGACGTTTAAAATATTTTAAAAAAACAACAAAAAAACCCCAAATAACCCCAAAATCCAACCCAAAACCACCAAACTAAGAGCAGTCAACAAAAAGAGCAGGAGTTTCAGTGGCTCGTACTTCCAGGTGCTTCAGTTCTCTCCCAAGAGCTGCTCCTAGTTAGCACTTCACTGAACCCTAACAAATTGCTGGGTTTTCTTTCCCCCCCCTGCGCTCGTCCCCTGTCAGATTAAACACAGAGTCACAACACCAATGGATTTGGCTGGAGTCTTTCACCCTTTTACCCCACGCGCTGTTAGCAAAGCCTGTCTGTCCGAGAGACCAAAGCCGCTGTCACCACACGGGACTTCTCTATCAATCTCTGCCTTTCAGCTGGCAATCAGAGCCCACTCGACAAATAACAAGGAATTAAGGCTGCTGCGACCTCTGTGATGGCAAAGCACATCCACGAGGTGCAGATGGATCTGCCTGAAACACGGGACAGTCAAGTCACGCAGTGAAAAGCTGCGGAGGGAGAAATAAGAAGCTCCTGGACGATTCCCTCTCTGCTCGGAGCAGCCAAGATCCCCGTTTAACGGTTTCAGTTTCTGAAGCTGTTAATTAGCTCAGGTTATTCATCCTGAAGGCAATGGAGAGTTGGGCATTTATTCAATGGGAGTAGCATTAGGTCCATTATTAGCAGCTCAAAACACCAGAGAACGGGTCAGGTTTTTACAACAGACCACATTGTGCTTCACCAACTGAGAAAGTACGAAAGCAAGAATCACTCCTGCTTTTCTCAGGACTCCCTCATTTTTTTTTTAATTTTTTTTTTTTGCAATTTAACTTGCCACTGGTTTCATTTTACCACTATTGGGATGTTCCAGGTGCTGCTGCTCTCGGCTTCCACTCCCAAACGGAGAGCAGATCTCCAGCTATTGGGATGTTCCAGGTGCTGCTCTCGGCTTCCACTCCCAAACTGAGTGCAGATCTCCAGCAAACTGGTCCCTGGAGAGGACAGGCTGGAGGGTGCTTCCTACAGCCCATCAGCAAAGCAGGAGAAGCACCAGCCCTAGTCAAGCTGCTGCTGTTGGCATGTGGCTCTCAGCACCAGGTAACAATAAGGAAAGAAGACAAGTGATAGGAATGGTTGGACTTTGATAGGAATGGTTGGACTAGAAGATCCGATGGGTCCCTTCCAACCTGGTTGTTCTATGATTCTATGATTAAAATACTGTGTTGAAGGGGATCGTTTAGTACTTAAAAATAGCAAAAGTGCCAGCATCAGAATGTCCCTTAAAAGTGGCATCCAGACCTTTATCATAGAATCATAGAATCACCAGGTTGGAAGAGACCCACCGGATCACCGAGTCCAACCATCCCTATCAAACACTAACCCATGCCCCTCAGCACCTCGTCCACCCACACCTTAAACACCTCCAGGGAAGGTGAATTAACCACCTCCCTGGGCAGTCTCTGCCACTGCCCAATGACCCTTTCTGTGAAGAATTTTTTCCTTATGTCAAGCCTGAACCGCCCCTGGTGGAGCTTGAGGGCATTCCCATCCTGTCCCCTGTCACTTGGGAGAAGAGGCCATTAATCTTCTCTCCACAACCTCCTTTCAGGTAGTTGTAGAGAGCAATGAGGTCTCCCCTCAGTCTCCTCTTCTCCAGGCTAAACACCCCCAGCTCTCTCAGTATAATAAAATAAAAAGAAAATCAATTCTACTTCCCAAATCTGTGACCTCAAAGCATCAATTAATTTGAGAGGCATTGCAAGGAAGAGACTACATAGCAATCTAAGAAATACAACATCTAAAGTCTTTTTCCAGGGAGGAATGACTCAATGAAGCTGCATCTGAGCAGAGGAAATCCTACCTATAAATAAAACAAAGTGACAGCCCTACAGGTACCCAGGATCAAGCTTCTTGGTTTGTTGTTTGCTGCTCCATAGAAGTCATAGAATCATAGAACAACCAGGTTGGAAGAGACCCACTGGGTCATCGAGTCCAACCATTCCTATCAAACACTAGACCATGTCCCTCAGCAGTCCTGCTGTAGTTTTCCCACAGCTCTCCCTTATATCACTCTCCGTTTCACTGGGATCACCCAAGAAGAGCTCTTACGAGGCAGGTAGCAAAAGGTCAGGCTGAACAACCAAGATCTCGGGGGCTAGATTTAGGGCTTTAATTCTCCTGTTACCACACCAGCAGTTAGAAGGAGGAGAAAAATAAATCCTCAGCCTGCTCTTTAGTTCTTTTTCAAAGGCTCTCAGCTCAGAAGTGCCACACACACACACGCACCTAAGGGTAGTTAGGGCATGTCTCCCAGAATGCTTTCCCCTAATGGCAATCCATCAGCACATAATTAGCCAAGGCGCAGGCAAGGGCTGCAGGGCCTTATTTTCTGCTCTATTCAATATTCCCCTTAACTCTCGTGAGATTCTGTGCCAGCAGGGCCAGGATCCATGCTCCCTTATCCACAGGGTCAGCCTTCCCTTCTGCGTTTACACTCTACCTGCCCAGCAGATCCTTGTCTGTGACTGAATACTTGAGCCTGGATGCAGGAACTACTGATGCGCACAGAATCATAGAAAAACCGGGTTGGAAGAGATCCACCGGATCATCGAGTCCAACCGTAGTCATCCCATTCCCTTCTGTCCCCACTGCTTTGGGGCTCAACTCCAGCCTCCCCAGTCACCCTGGGGCTGAACTCCAGGAACCCCACAACTCCTTTCCCTCCCCATCGTTTTGGGGCTCAGCTCCAGCAATCCCAGTAACTCCATTTCCGTCCCTCCTCACTGCTTTGGGGCTCAACTCCAGCCTCCCCAGTCACCCTGTTCCCTCCCCAGTCACCTCATTCCCTCCCCAGTCACCTTGGGGCTCAGCTCCAGGAACCCCAGAAGCCCTTTCCCCTCCCTTCCCACCTCTGCCCTGCACCGGGACCCTGGGAACGGGGGTTCTGAGGGGTGGAAAAGCCCAGACAAATGTAGGTACCTCTGCGTGTCCCCTCAGATATATCAGCATGATAAAGATGAAGCAAAGCATCATAGAATCATAGAACAACCAGGCTGGAAGAGACCCACCGGATCATCGAGTCCAACCGTTCCTATCAAATCATTACAATGGGTTTGCAAAAGGGCTCCGATCTTGAAAAAAAAAAATTATTAAAATATTAATGAGGCATGAATCATCCCACAAGAAAACTACTTGCGCCCACGGAGTTGGCTTTCGGTGACACCCACAACAGGGTTTGTGGGATCAAAAGATTGTGTGTACATGGGCATGTTGCCCTCTATTGGTTGGTCATCAAGCATTAGACAAATTTCCATCCCTTGATAGCAGAGAGGATAACCCCAGCCACCTCCTTTTTGTATTTTGCATCCTCCGCCTCAACCCCACAGCGCAGAGAGTATTTAGATAGGAAAAGTCATCTCTCCTTATTGATACTTGCCAGCAAGGATGCTGTTACAATTCTCATTTTGGTTTGATTTGTTAGATTAATCACAGTTCTTCCCAGTTTTTGCTTTGGATAGAGATCATAGAATCATAGAATCATCACGCTGGAAGAGACCCACTGGATCATCGAGTCCAACCATAAATGCTGGTTATCACCTTTCAAGCCTTAGTGCTGATTCCCAACAATGCGGTGCTGGGGCTGGGACAGGGACTGGAGGATGGGCTCAGTGTGATGGGGAGGCTTTCAAAACCTGCTAGGAAAATGCGGAAACCGGTTGCTAAACTGGGATGGCCTTTGAAGAGATTAGAATCATAGAATCACAGAATCACCAGGCTGGAAGAGACCCACCGGATCATCGAGTCCAACCATTCCTATCAAACACTAAACCATGTCCCTTAGCACCTTGTCCACCCATCCCTTAAACACCTCCAGGGAAGGTGAATTTTGTGAAGGCCTAGCAGGGAAAATTAAAAAAAAAAAAAACCCAACAAAGAAAAAAACTCCACGTTTATAGCACACAGAGATTATGTAAAACCAGAAGTGCTGGTTTGCCTCAGGGATTCCAGCAAATCTATTGCCTTAAGATCCTTAGGAGGGGGTTCAGTGATTTCACATAGTGGAGAAAGAAGGGTGGAAAAGTGTGTTTGATAGTGTTTGGTAGGAATGGTTGGACTCGACGACCAGATAGGTCCCTTCCGACCTGGTTGTTCTATGATTCTATGAAAAAGGGGAAAAGTTTGTGTTCATTGCCAAAATCTGCCGCCCCCAGCCCTGCTCTGGTGGCACCACGGCTCCTGTTTAGCCACAGCCGCAGGGAGAGCAGGCCAAGCACCCCAAGCTGTTCGGAGCCTGCCTTCCGACTGCTCCAGCCAGCGTGCAGAAGTAATGAGCATCTCGGAGGCAAAGAAGAGCCCTCTAAAAGGCTGCAGGTGCAGGTGGCTTTGCCTTCTTGATGCGTCGAACTCGCATGCGGCCGCCAGCACCGGGCAGCTCATTTTTTAAAGTGCAACACTAAGGGAAACCCTTGAAGCCAAAGCTTAATCCGCTTACTGACTGTGCTGGTCTCATGGAGCTTTTCAGCCTCCTCGTCGAGTGATGAAACATCCTCGTGGTAGAGCCCTGGTCGCCAGCTCTGCCTCCTGGTCACACCACCAGTGTGTTCATGGTAATGAAGTGCCTTTCATTCATGGATCTCAAAGCACTTTTTAAATGTAATGAATTACGGTTTATGAGCTTATTCGGAGCACAGCAAATTAAAATAAACAGAGATGAAAAATTTTAAAGGGTTTTTTTTTTTCTGAACAATAAATCAACAAAGACTTTTTTCTTTTTTTTTTTTTTTTTTCCTCTGGGGAATTAAATTATCCTTCTGTCCATTATGTCAAAAAAAAAAAAAAAAAAAAAAGAAAAAAAAAGTTGCTCAGACTTTTATCTTTCCTCATCACACTGTAATCACTTCTCTTCAGCCTCGTTTCCCCCCCCCCCTCAGCTCTTTATTCAAAGAACTGAAGCAGCCTTGAAATTTTATTTAAAAAAAAAAGGGAGGGGGAAGGAATGGATGAAGGGGGGGGAAAAAAAATCCCTTTTCCTGACTAATACTAATAATACAGGTCAAAATGTCAGTCTAGCTACAATTAAATGGAAAACAAAAAAAGGTTTTCCCTTTTTCCCATGGTACAATGGCACTGGAATATAAATTACCGATGAAGATGAAATAATACTTCAAAGCACACGGGGAAAGGCAGCACAACGTTTACAAAGTATTTTCGACCACGGGATGAAGCATCGAAGACAAACGGTAACCAACGGACTTCAGGGGGTGTGGGTGAATAGTCTAAAACTAGCATGAGGTAGGATTTCAGGTCCCTATAGTCTGTGACCCCACGATATGCTTTGTTTAACAAGGGCAGCTGCAGTTATCAACAGATGTTTCGGCAATAAATAATTGGTATCATCTCAGAAAAGATCCACCTACCTGGGGAGAGGGCATAATGCTGCAAACGCGGCTCCACTATTACAGCCACATTAGTCTCCCATCTAGCCAGGTCCCTCGGGGAGTTTACTGCAGGTGCTTCTCCTGGGAGAGAGCAGACAAACGCTCCAAAGCGCGAGCGCAGCGCAGGGATTGTAAAGGAGGTCAACCTCGGCCCATAAATTTCTGTCTTAGGCCACACACACCAAAAAAAGAAAATAAATACCTAAGAAGCAGCCGCTCCCCACCCTCCCCCAGCAAATCCAGGATCCCTGCAACGTGGGATGCTGGTGAGGGGATGCTGGGGTTGAGGCCTCCCAGCCCTGTTATTAGTTTTTCCTGGGCTCATTGCTCAGCGCTATTCAAAGTCATCGTTGTTCAAGGTGGAACCTGCGACAGGTGGTACCTCCTGTCCACCTTGGTGTTAGCCGCAGTTTTGCAGCGGAGATTTCAACAGGGTCAGACCTCTCCCTGCCCCAAACGCCAGATTTTCAGGTTGGACTGCTCCTTCCCACTAAAGGATGGGACTACGTTAGCTTCACACATGCATTCCCATAAGCAGACAAATGCCTGAACACACTCAAAACGTCATCATTTGAATCCGTTTTGTCCTCCCTGCACTAGCAGAGCAAGTAAAACTGCCCGTGGCCCAGCAGTGGCCCAGGTGGCCAAGAAGGCCAATGGCATCCTGGCTTGGATCAGAAACGGTGTGACCAGCAGGTCCAGGGAGGTGATTCTCCCTCTGGACTCTGCACTGGTGAGATTGCTCCTTGAATCCTGTGTTCAGTTCTGGGCCCCTCAGCACAAGAAGGATGTTGAGGCTCTGGAGGGAGTCCAGAGAAGAGCAACGAGGCTGGTGAAGGGGCTGGAGAACAGGTCCTATGAGGAAGGGCTGAGAGAGCTGGGGGTGTTTAGCCTGGAGAAGAGGAGGCTGAGGGGAGACCTCATTGCTCTCTACAACTACCTGAAAGGAGGTTGTAGAGAGATTAATGGCCTCTTCTTCCAAGTGACAGGGGACAGGACAAGAGGAAATGGCCTCAAGCTCTGCCAGGGAAGGTTCAGGTTGGACATCAGGAAAAAAATTTTCATGGAAAGGGTCACTGGGCACTGGAACAGGCTGCCCAGGGAGGTGGTTGATTCACCTTCCCTAGAGGGGTTTAAGAGATGGGTGGATGAGGTGCTGAGGGACATGGCTTAGTGTTTGATAGGAATGGTTGGACAGGATGATACGGTGGGTCTATGATTCTATGTACCAGCATGAGCTCAAACCAACAGCTCGGTGGAGCGTTGCACACGCATCTTTCATCAGCGACGTAGCCAACAGCCCAGAAGCCCAACGCCAAGGTAAAGCTCCTTCTGATCTCAAAGCCTTGGTTTGGTTGCAGTGGCAGCAGAGAGCAGGACTTTCCTTCTCTGCTGCTGCTGCCACCATGCAGAAGAACGAGCCCCAGCACCCACAGGTGCCACCCAGGACTCTTGCACACCCTCAAGAATGACAGCAGAATGTTCTGTGCAATAAGCGTGTTGAACTTCATACCAGCAAATCGGGGAGCCTCACGCTGATCATGTCTTGCAGGTTTATTTTGTCTTCCGGGCCCAGGTCTTGCTTGTATTGCCACTTCTCCGGCACAAAGGGCCACTTCATTTCCTTTGCCTCTTCCAGGAGGGTCCTCAAGTCCTCAGGAAGCAAAGCTGAAAAGGTCAAAGGTATTGCAGTGGGTTCAGCCACAACACTTTGAGACAGAGCAGCACCTACCCCACAGAAAGCACAACTACCCTCTTTCTCAGACTATCTTCCAGGTGCCTATGGCTCTTAACTCTTGCCTCCAGCTCTTAACTCATAGAATCATAGAATCATTCGCACAGGGAAACAGATTTCCACCTGCCCCTCTTGGAGCACCTCTTCATGCTCAGCCAACCACCCACCAGCTGCTGTCACTTTCTGCTAAAAAAAAAGGCCTTCTTAAGGAGTGAAGGCACCTATTTACCTGGAGGGTAGAGCAGCCAAGGGTAAGGGATGATAGGTAAGCTCAGGGTTAGGCTGGAGGCAAGAGTTAAGAGCTGGAGCAAGAGCAACGAAGCTGGTGAAGGGGCTGGAGAACAGGCCCTATGAGGAATGTCTGAGAGAGCTGGGGGTGTTTATCCCAGAGAAGAGGAGGCTGAGGGGAGACCTCATTGCTCTCGACAACTATCTGAAAGGAGGTTGTAGAGAGGAGGGAGCTGGGCTCTTCTCCCAAGTGGTGGGTCAGGACAAGAGGGAATGGCCTCAAGCTTTGCCAGGGGAGATTTAGACTAGACATTAGGAGGAAGTTTTTCACACATTGGGCATTGGAATAGGCTGCCCAGGGAGGTGGTTGATTCACCTTCCCTGGAGGTGTTTAAGCGACAGGTGGATGAGGTGCTGAGGGACATGGTTTAGTGTTTGATAGGAGTGGTTGGACTCAATGATCCGATGGGTCTCTTCCAACCTGGTTGTTCTATGATTCTATGATTCATAGTGCTACCCAGGAACAGCCAGCACGGAGCTGCATGGAAACCTCAGTCCTCACGCTTTTCACCTAAGAGTTTCTGAACTCTACCCAAAGCACAGCTCCTCTCCCAGCTGGAAAGGTCAAGTATGAAGGATTAAAAGATTTTTTGGGGGGTGAGGATGAAGTAGACACAGCTCTCACGCCTGGACCCTGATCCTTGAGCAACGAGCCAGAGCTGAAGCCTATTCCCTGCTCCCTCCCTGCGGTGCTCTTCACCTCCCATGTAACTATTGGCTTCAGCCGCACCTCCAGCCTGACCTGACTAAGGATGCAAGCGGCCGGAGGAGCACACAACTAGAGATCTGGGCTTGGGTTTGTGCCTTCCTTTCATCTGCAGCCCGTATTTTAATTTTCCTTGAAAGAGGAGTGAAGCTGCAGCCTGAGTGTGCTGTGGTAACCACTCAGCCGGGCAGACTCTCCGACCAATAAAAGTGGATTAACAAGGATTATTGACCAGATGGGGTTAATGGTGATCATCAGCTGCAGATCTAGCCCCTTCTGGCCATTAATCCCCAGAAAAAAAAAAAAAAAAACCCTGCTCAGAGACCATCATTGCTTTAACGAGGCAATGCAATAGATGTATTACTACATATTTTTAATCAATCTTTTACGGATGACCATAGAAAATGCCCTACGTAAAAAAGTCTATTTCATGCTCATATTACAGCGCATTCACCAGTATATTTTTTTCCTAAGAAAAAGTGGGAAGACAAATATTTAGGGCCCGTTTTCCACAAATTCACCCTTAAAGAGGTATCACTTTTTCCAACCTGCTCTTTCTCACTTGTTGCTGCAGCCCTGGACGAGCTTCCCCTTGCACATTAGAAATGGTGTGACCAGCAGGGCCAGGGAGGTTATTCTCCCTCTGTACTCTGCACTGGTGAGGCCGCTCCTTGAATCCTGTGTTCAGTTGTGGGCCCCTCAGCACAAGAAGGATGTTGAGGCTCTGGAGCGAGTCCAGAGAAGAGCAACAAAGCTGGTGAAGGGTCTGGAGAAGAGGCCTTATGAGGAACCACTGAGAGAGCTGGGGGTGTTTATCCTGGAGAAGAGGAGGCTGAGGGGAGACCTCATTGCTCTCTACAACTATCTGAAAGGAGGTTGTGGAGAGGAGGGAGCTGGGCTCTTCTCCCAAGTGACAGGGGACAGGACAAGAGGGAATGGCCTCAAGCTTTGCCAGGGGAGATTTAGACTAGACATTAGGAGGAAGTTTTTCACACAGAGGGTCATTGGGCATTGGAATAGGCTGCCCAGGGAGGTGGTTGATTCATCTTCCCTGGAGGTGTTTAAGGGACAGGTAGATGAGGTGCTGAGGGACGTGGTTTAGTGTTTGATAGGAATGGTTGGACTTGATAATCTGATGGGTCTCTTTCCAACCTGGTTGTTCTATGATTTTATGATTCCCAAAATGTTTTCCAAAGGCAGTCACAGCCAGCACATTTCCCTGTATGATCCCATAGGAGAGGCATTTTGGGGAGGAAATTTTCCTGCAGGCTCAACATAAGGAAAAAATTCTTCACAGAAAGGGTCACTGGGCACTGGAACAGGCTGCCCAGGGAGGTGGTTGACTCGTCTTCCCTGAAGGGGTTTAAGGTGCATGAGGTGCTGAGGGTCATGGTTTAGAGATTGGTGGGAATGGTTGGACTCGATGATCCAGTTGGTCTCTTCCAACCTGGTGATTCTATAATTCTATGATTCTATGAATCGAGAGAAAGAGGAATAGGATGCTTGCAGAGACAGTTTTTCTGTCTCCTTCTCTACCTTCTTCTCTTCCACATGAACTCACACTTCTTTAAATAACACTAAACCAGGAAAAAATAACATCAGCAGCTATGAAAACAATCAGTGGGATAACATGGATGCTGATATTCTCTCTAAAGTGTAAAGGTATTACAGGTTCCCTCTTGTTCCTGCTTTCCAAGTTATCCTTAAGTAAACCCTAACTCCCTGCACTGAAGAACAAAGAAAACTGCCAAATTCCTTAATACTGAACTTAGAGGCATCCTCAGCAGTCACCACTTCTGAGCTGGTTAGAAAAGGACACCAGGGTAACGTTTTCAGAAGGATCCGGCCATCCAGGAGCCTTCAGTCCTCCTTGGGGTTGGATGTTGGTGTGTAAGCCTAGCAAGATGCCGCTTCGAGTGACGTGTAGTTGTCGCCGCACGAAAAATAAGCACAATTAGTGTGTTAATGACAATAAAATGATGACGTATCGCAAGAACATCCACTAGAACCACACCAACCAGCTGGGGAGCTCGCGTGAACAGTCTTGCAGCTTTCAACTAAAGCCCAGCTCCCGGGACAAGAGTTCACTCTTCTAACAGATGGCTGTTCTCACCACAGGCAATATAAATTCCCTAATTAACGAAGGCTGAACTGGCGTTGGGGTTGATTGGAATGATTTCTAGCCTAAAAAGAAATTAAAAAAAGCGATCCAGACCCTTTGAGCACCCACCCGTTCTATCCCCTCAGCTGAAGCGGGGTGAGGATGCACTCCTCCTCTCCCTCCCTCCCCTCCATTTATATGTATTTGGCTTTTCAGTTCTTCCTGCATCTGGCCTGAGAAAGCCGGGCGAACAAAGGCAGCCCAGGGAGGAGAGGGGAGTCCCCCCCAAAGCCCAAACCTGCGGAGTCGTGAGCCCCAGCAGTTATTAATGTCGCTGTCACCGCCCCGCTGCTGGGTATTTTCCTTCCAGCTGATGGGAACATGGTCCTGAGCATCACTTGGGGCTCTGATCGCCCATTTCCTCAAGCAGTTTACCTGAAGGGCCATGTCTAATCGAGTGATTATAAGGGCACTGATTTACCTTATCAGGAACTAAACTGATTATTTCTCATACTTTGTGGCATTTAATAGGAGAAGAGGAGGGAGGAGGATGAGGAGGGGAAAGCCCTACCTGATTAGGAGTCCAAGAGCCTATTCTAAAGAAGCATAATAAAGCTTAAAAGAATTTGTGATGAGGAGACAAAGTGCCCTTTGTTGAAAACAAAAAAAAAAAAAAAAAGGAGAAATCTTCTAGTATCCATAACAGAAACCTATACACCACCCTCTGCCGCAAACAGACTTAGGTGCTTCAGGAAAGAAAAAAAAAAAAAGGCAGCTGACCTCCCAGCAAGAACAAGGATGGCCAGAAAAACATATTCTCAACGGCTCCGCGCTCCGAGGCAAACAAAGGATTTTAAGGATCAAATTAACGTTATGGCCAGGTCACTCATGCAAAGCAAAACTAAACATGATTAGCACTAAACTGGGGAACGGACTGTACTGCAGATGTGTCACGCAAGGGAAAATCTGCACAGAATTTTTTTTTGTGTATATGTGTGTGTGTGTGTGTGTGTGCGTGTTTTTCCTACTCCCTTTGTTAAAAAGAAAAAGTTCTCCTTCATCCTTTTCTATATTCTTCTGCACTCGGTGAAGTTATTTCACAGAAAGGAGTGACCAACATCCCCACCAGAGGACGTGTAATTTAAACAAGTTCATCCACCCAAATGTGGCTTTGCTTTTGTGAATAAAAAAGCTGTGGCAGTGACGTTGCCTAATCTTAAACCTAGAAAAAAACTGACTCCAGTATATTACGTCCTCTCATGACTGACACGAACTGGATTTCCTGTGGAATGAAGAAATAATAAAGTATTTTTTTTTTTCACAAATCACTCTCAAACCATCATGTCAATTGCAAAATATGGAATGGTTGGACTCAATGATCCGATGGGTCTCTTCCAACCTGGTTGTTCTATGATTCTATGAAAATAAATGCTGGTTTCTGGCAGGTAACACCAGCATTAAAACAAACGTAGAACCCTTCTATTACAGCTCTCTCGCTAAATACTGCTTCCTATCCTGGTTATTTATTCCAGCCATTAGCAGGCATGGATTTTCCTTTCAAAAGGGATATTGCGAGGTTTTTTTTTTTTCCCCTCTGGACACCACTTAGAGAGGTCACACGCATTTTACAAGATAAAGATTCAGGCAATGAGCTCTTTAATATATTAGGAGAAGCTGACAAACAGAAAAGTCCCTCCCCCAGTTCCTCTGAAAGGAGAGGAAATATGTGCCCTTATTCAGAAGTTGCATCCTTTTTTTTTTTTTTCCCCTTTCTTTCTTTTTTTTTTTTAATAACTGAAATTTATGTGCATCAGCAAACTTTTGGGCATTGTTCTCCCCAAACTAAACTGTTCCTTGCAGCCTCATGTTTACTGAAGCCTAAAATTAGAACTGACAGCAATTCACTGCAACAAAGTGGACTTCTCTCCCTGCCTGCATCCCATTCATGGTCTCGAAATCCAGGCATCTCTTGACACTCATCTGCCAGGAGAAGAAAAATAGGGCAGGGCTGAGGAGTGGCGGCTGCCGCCGAGGTCCTGCTGCCTCTCTCGGGGACCTCACCTTGGCACCTCTGGTATTCTCGCTCGTCTTCCTCGCCCATGTCAGCCTTTGCCAACAGGAGCGTGTCCAGGGCTCGCTTGCACTCCTGCAGCAGCACGGCCACGGCGCTTTGATTATTCATGAAGGTTGATCCCACTCGGCTGTGAATTGGGTGTCCCCGGGTGCACGATGATCAATTACTTAAGAGAAGACATGGATTCTAAATGAAAAGGATCCCTTCAAGGCTGAGCTACCTGGCGAACAAAGGAGGGGGAAAATGATTAACTAAAGTATCATCAATTATCCGAAAGGCTCAAGCAGGGAGAAATAATAGGGGAAATACATGAAAATACATGACAGCCTCGGAGGACTTTATTAGAGGAGTGTGTGAAATTACTGCAGGGTCTCGGTGACAAACGGTGCGAGGCGAGCATCTCCGAGGTGCCAGGGAGAAAGGACGGGCCCTTCAATGGAGCTGTGAAAGCTCAAGCAGGGAAGTGACTAGCTGGGCTGTGCCCAAGCCCTTTGCACCTGGGAGCTCAGGCTGTCGCACACTGTTAGCCGGGACTGAACGGCAGAGCCGTGCACGCTCTGAACTCATGGAGGATGCTGCCTGCCTTTACCAGACCACAGGGGAGATTTAGGCTGGAGATTAGGAGGAAGTTTTTTACACAGAGGGTCATTGGGCATTGGAATAGGTTGCCCAGGGAGGTAGTTGATTCACCTTCCCTGGAGGTGTTTAAGGGACCGGTAGATGAGGTCCTGAGGGACATGGGTTAGAGTTTGATAGGAATAGTTGGACTCGATGATCCGATGGGTCTCTTCCAACCTGGTTGTTCTATGATTCTATGATTCTTTTCACCTTGGGAGCCTTTCCAAACCTGCTAACCTCTCTCTGCCTCCCCAGGCTGCCCACTTCATGCCCCCAGCCTCCTGGCACCAGTGTGACCTGGGTGCTGCTGAGCATCCTTTGGGCTGGGGGCACCAGCAAGCCCCCACATCAGGACTGAGGAGATCAGCTGCCAGGCACAGGCTCTGGGTACTCTGCAGAGCAACTCGCACGTGACAGACTGGGTACCCCAGCTACTACAGCAATTCCAGGGAAAAGTCCCAGGTTGCAGAGCTCTGTCAAAGTCTGCTTGGACTGCTTCCATCCAAGACCGTATCTCCATGCATTGACCTGGCTGTCTGACCTTTCTGTCTGGCAGAAACTTTTCCACTCAATTCATAGAATCACAGAACAACCAGGTTGGAAGAGACCCACCGGATCATCGAGTCCAACCATTCCCATCAAACACTAAACCATGTCCTTCAGCACCTCGTCCACACATCCCTTAAACACCTCCAGGTGCTCAGGACATTTCCAATGGCAATGCAGAAAAAGACCCTACAATTTGCACCCAAGGTATCTGGCTCAGCATCTGTCAAAATCACAGAATCACAGAATCACAGAACAACCACGTTTGAAGGGACCTATCGGATCATTGAGTCCAACCATTCCTATCAGACATTAAACCATGTCCTTCAGGACCTCATCCACCCATCCCTTAAACACCTCCAGTGAAGGTGAATCAACCACCTCACTGGGCAGCCTGTTCCAATGCCCAATGACTCTTCCCGTGAAAAAGAGTCGAGCAACTTGAAGCATGGAATAAATACTCTGGGGTTTGGGGTTTTTTTCCCATCAGTTTGGTGATGATCTTGCTTACAAAACTCCTCCCTGCAGTTTGAGGCATTATAGTCAGAAACAGCCTCTGTGAAAACATTTTTAAAGCTAAACAATAAGGCTGTAGAGGAGGAGGGCGAGTGCGAAGGAACACACATGCAAGGCAGTTTGCTTTGCTGACGTACATTTTAACAGCTACATTTCCCGGCTTCTTTTTTCCCCCCTCTCCGTTTCAGCTCTGGGATCACTGGATCCCGGAGTTGGTGGCAGGCAGCCTGTGTTCTCAATGGCACCAAGTAAGAGCAAGCTGCCAGATTGCAAAGCAGAGGGCAAAAGAGATGCACTCATGCGAAAGCAGAGAGGATCAGAGAGCCTGCCGTGAAAGGGCAGGTGGAGCAGCCCGAAAGATGGGATTCATCAGCAAAGAGCCTGGAGGCAGTAGCTACTTGCTGGGGCTGTGACTGGCTTCGCAGAAAAATGTCAGAGAAAGAGGAAATTTTAAAAGTGGCCTTAAAAAAAGGGGGACTGAAGGCTGGAGCACAGGCATGTGAGAGCGACTGAAAAGCAAGGTGGACAAGCAAAAGATCCAAAAGATGCAGAATGATTGATAAAAAAAAATCTTAGGCAAGACTAAGGCTGTTAAACACTGAACATTTCTTAGCATCTAAGACTTGGTTTTGTGATCTAACCATGAGCCAGCAGTGTGCCCAGGTGGCCAAGAAGGCCAAGGGCATCCTGGCTTGGATCAGAAATGGTGTGACCAGCAGGGCCAGGGAGGTGATTCTCCCTCTGTACTCAGCACTGGTGAGGCTGCTCCTTGAATCCTGTGTTCAGTTGTGGGCCCCTCACCACAAGAAGGATGTTGAGGCTCTGGAGAGAGTCCAGAGAAGAGCCACAAAGCTGGTGAAAGGGCTGGAGAACCGGCCCTATGAGGAGCGGTTGAGAGAGCTGGGGGTGTTTATCCTGGAGAAGAGGAGGCTGAGGGGAGACCTCATTGCTCTCTACAACTACCTGAAAGGAGGTTGTAGAGAGGAGGGAGCTGGGCTCTTCTCCCAAGTGACAGGGGACAGGACGAGAGGGAATGGCCTCAAGCTCCGCCAGGGGAGATTTAGGCTGGAGATTAGGAGGAACTTTTTCACACAGAGGGTCATTGGGCATTGGAATAGGCTGCCCAGGGAGGTGGTTGATTCACCTTCCCTGGAGGTGTTTAAGGCACAGGTGGACAAGGTGCTGAGGGACAATCAGGTTGGAAGAGACCCACCGGATCATCAAGTCCAACCACTCCTATCAAACACTAAACCATGACCCTCAGCACCTCGTCCACCCATCCCTTAAACACCTCCAGGGAAGGTGGCTCAACTCCCTCTCTGGGCAGCCTCTGCCAGTGCCCAATGACCCTTTCTGTGAAAATTTTTTTCCTAATGAAGAGGAGCTGGCTGCAGATCTTAAATCCTGGAGATGACAAATCACACACACTGGAGAGAAACGGAGATGCCATCTGAGATCAGGCCTATTTGCTGGGCCCCTCAGTGAGCATCTAGAAACCTATCAAGGTCTGTGAGGTTTCTACCATGAGAGTGAATAAAAAGCCTGTGTAGCGAAACAGTGCTCTGAGGAGCAGCACAGGTTTCATCGCTGTGGTTGAGACTCTGTGCCCAGAAGGCTGTGGAAAAATTAACCCACCAGGAAGAACAATCATCTTAAATATACAATATGGGTCAGAGTCCTTATAATGAGAGCAGGTTAAAGTCCACGCTCAGGTTCAGTTCCCATCCCATCAACAAAACACTGGGGTGTAATTTCTGCTGTTTTCCCTCTCCACCCTATATCTGGCCAAGTTTATATCTCTACCTTCATTTTCTCCAATCACTTTTGTATCACAAATGCCTTCCTGGAAGAGGATTTAGAGGTGTTTTCAGAAAAGGGGTTCACATGCAGGTATCACCACAGCCCAAGAACATGACTCCTAAGCACGGTAAAGTTAAAAGAAAGCCACAAATGCAGAATTCATAGCAGAAGACCCCTTTTAGTGCTCCTCTCCCCATCCTGGTGCAGGACATTAAGCAACAAAGCAGAGGGAAAACCCAGAAAGGGTTCTCCATCTGTTTAAGCTCCGGAAGAGAGTAGAGCCACCCCGTGCAGGGCAGTGTCCCACAGGGTTTGAGCTGGGTAAGCGCAGCTGGGTGCTGATAATGGGGTGCTGGCATTGACCCCCCCATGGAAAAACTATGGACCATGCACAGCATCTATTCAGGGGCTCGTACTTGGAGCAGAGAGACAGAACCAGAGACAGGGCTGAAGACACAGCCGCAGACTGGTCCAAAGCCCACCCAGGAGATGGATCTGAACTGTCACTGAGGAAAATCATCCTAAAAAAAGAGCCACCACACAGATGGGATTTGCTCCCAGCACAAGGACCTCGTGGTCTCAAGCTCCACCAGGGGAGATTTAGGCTAGAGATTAGGAGGAAGTTTTTCACAGAAAGGGTCATTGGGCATTGGAATAGGCTGCCCAGGGAGGTGGTTGATTCACCTTCCCTGGAGGTGTTTAAGGGATGGGTGGATGAGGTCTTGAGGGACTTGGTTTAGTGTTTGATAGGAATGGTTGGACTAGATGATCCGATGGGTCCCTTCCAACCTGGTTGTTCTATGATTCTATGATTCACAAAGCTCCATTCTCCCTAAGAACCCCCAGGTCTGCAAGGACAGACATCTGGACCTGGCGATGACACCCAGAAAACAGGCTCTTAGGAAAAAGCAGAGCCTGGTGTAGGAAAAGCTGCTCCAGCTGCTGGTTATCCATGGGGGAAAAGCCAAAGCAGCCCCCTCTGCTGCAATCACAGTAACACACCTATAGCAGCGTTGCCTGCTCTGTTAACCGCACTGACATCTGCTAATTGATTTCTCTGATTACCCAGCCCTGTGGGGACGAGCGTGCAGCCATCCCATGGGTACCTCCCAGGTTGGGATGAAGCGTCCCTGCCATCTGGCCCTGACTCCACTCCTTGATGTAACCGATTTCTCAAAAAACTCGTTTTCTAGGGAGTCCTCTCTAGTACTCGCTGAACACCTATATCAGGTCCACCAAGGACATTAGCTCGAGCGAGCAGAGGAGGCTGCTTCATGCTCACGCAGAAGCATGTTGGAGAAAGCCTGAGTCCAAATGCCACCTTGCAGCCCTGGTAAATACATGGTCATAAACACAATTTTCATACAATCATAGAATCATAGAATCACCAGGTTGGAAAAGACCCACCAGATCATTGACTCCAACCATTCCTATCACACGCTAAACCAAATCAAATACTATAATCCACTCTGTCATCTAAATACAGGATTTTTTCTCATAGAATCACCAGGTTGGAAAAGACCCATTAGATCATTGAGTCCAACCATTCCTATCAAACGCTAAACCAAATCAAATACTATAATCCACTCTGTCATCTAAACACAGGATTTTTCATATTATACATAAAAGGCACAACTGTGAGGCTCAAAGGGATACAGGGAATATCTATCATATAACGGTTTGGGCTGCCAGGGAGCTTCCAGTTATCTTTTTCATAGAATCATAGAATCACCAGGTTGGAAGAGACCCACCGGATCATTGAGTCCAACCATTCCCACCAAACACTGACCCATGTCCCCCAGCACCTCGTCCACCCGTCCCTCAAACCCCTCCAGGGAAGGCGACTCAACCCCCTCCTCTTCTATGAAGATACACCAAAACAACTAAGTGCCGGCTTTGAGAGTGTACAGGTGATGTTCCAGACATGCTCCAACTCACTTCTGTTGCAGTCGAGAGCCTAAAATTCATCTTTTGAGTCTCAGCTCGTGTAAAAGCTGAAGGGCTGCAGCCTGGAGGATCACATTGGGTCTTTACTGTAAGCAGGAGGGCCCCGTGGCTTTGTGAGCCACACAGACCGCCAGCCTCACAAAGAACTGATGGGGCTTAGCGGGGAAGCTTAAATTAGTGTAGAAGTACAGCACTTGGCTTCCTAGGATTGTAAAGATTTAACCCACCGGGAGACTGCCAGATCTATAACAGTGATGTATGAATGTCAGCGTGCGAGAGATTTTTCTTGGAGCACAATTTTCCAAAGAACTGAATAAACAGCGAGGACACTTGGAGTAATAAATAATGATTTACAACGGCAGCGACAACAAAAGTGCTGGAGCCATCCAGGAAAGTGCAATAAACTGTACATTAGGACTCAGGAGGAAGATAGCCTTGTGAGACCCAGCACTAGGGGCAATGACTCGCATCATAAAATGGGCTTAAAACGCACCAAAGAGCTTTAAACTACAGCAGCATCCTTTACACAGATGCCACTTTGTAAGATGTGTTTTGTGACAGCTGGAGCGTTGAATGGCAGCTGGGATGAGAAAATAACCAAGCACACGGCTTACGGACCAGGGGCAAACGCAGGGGTTGAGACTAAAGCTGAAACTAAAGCTGAACCTGCTGAACTAAAGCTGAACCTGCTGAACTAAAGCTGAGACTAAAGCAGAACCTGCACAAACTTCCAGAGGCCTTTAGAACCCACTCGATGTTTACTGATTAGCTTCTTTAAAGTACCACTAAATCCTAAGACACAGTGCTTCAAGGACACTACAGTTGTGAAGGGATAAAAATTACAGCTTAATATGCTACAAAACTTCCTAGATGAAGATGTTTTCTAAGGAAACATTAACAGCTGCTGTAGCTACCCCTTTCCAAATATATCGTAAAACCAGTTTTACATCAGCCTGAGGAATTAAAGGTTTTCTGGTGGCAGGAACCTCCTTCACTCCAGCTTTGGTTTTAAATAGTTGATGTCACTGTTAGACGCTTGAAACCAAAAATTCTGAAAAACAATCTTTGCCTTTTCTGGCTGGAGCCTGGATTCAAATAACTTCTTGCATCAAATACATCGAAAAAAAAGATGACAAAGGTCTTAGGGGGTGAGAAAGTTTATTTCCGTGGTTGCCCTCTAATCAGAGCTGGGGTTCCAAACAAGAGGCAGGGAGAAACTGGGTGGGCTACAGTGAAATGATCTCTTTAATAAGAAATGGGCTATGCTGTGACATCCCATAGCCCTTGGGCTAGAAGACCAAAAGATCTGTCAAGAGAAAGGAATTTTAAGTTCCACCGCAGGTAGAAAGGAGCCGGGGATTCAACCTGGGTAGATTAAGGCCACAATTAGCACCGGAGGCTTTAAGAAATCGAAGATGTAATTGCCACATTCAAACTTCAAATGCAGCCAGTGTCACAAGCCTCAGTTTTCTCAGACGACATCATCTGCAGAATATTCCAAAGCATTATGGCCCTGAAGCACAAATTAGAGCTCACCAGACCTTTTTCTCTCTGCAAATATATTACCCTAATTTTCATCTTATTCAGGCTACCCTCCAGTTCCAGGGAGACTAATGAAGAGGAAGCAAAGACCTGATGAGTTCCATGCGGTGACTACATTTATGGATTAATCCCAACAGGGAGCAAATAAACCTTATTCCCAGAGCTCTCGGTTGGGACTCAACACAATCAATTGAGGGATGGATAGTTATTTATGACCGAGGCTGTTTTGACTTTCAAATAAACATTTTAATTATTTTAAGTGCTACACTGGAACTTAGAATCTGAGCCCTGTTTTCATTTCGATGCCTTGCTCTCCTCCCTCCTAATCCCAAACCACTTCAGTCATTATGATACCGTGCAAATGATACTGATTTTCATGCCTGTAACATCCGAAAGTGTCCACCAAGGTAAAATAGACAGGCTGGACAAACTAAGGAAAAGCAAGGAGGAAAAGGGAGGAGAATCTCTCTGAACAGAACTAGTATAAATGAAAGGAGCATCTCCCAAGCAAGAAGCGGACATGCCCAACTATTAACAACCAAAGTACTCAGGAGAGTATCCTTTTCAACAACTATTTTTTCAATTCATAGAATCATAGAATCACCAGGTCGGAAGAGACCCACCGGATCATTGAGTCCAACCATTCCTATCAAAGATTAAAATTAATACCAACAGCAAAGATTAATAGCAAAGATTAAATTAAAACCATAGTTCCCAAAAAGCAAATTCAAGTCTCTGCGCCACTTGCTCTTTTAGCTTTTCTCTCCGGTCTAAAGGCTACTTGCCCGTGGTGCCCACACCACAAGGTGGGATGGCATTTTCTGTGCGTGCTGGAGGAGGAATCCTTGCCTCTGACTCCGTGAAATCAAATCTCTTTGTTCTAAACAAGTAATTAAGCGCCCAACATGAAAACTTGCACACAGCAGCTTGTGGAGTACCATGGTCTACCTACATGTAGCCTCACTGAGGTCAGTGAGGGTACAAATAATTTTTGAGGGAGCTTTTTAAAGTTCTTTTAAGGAAAAAAAAAGGAGTGAAATCATGATATCAAGGCAGCGCCGGATCTACTCTGGCTGCACCCCCTCCACATCTGATTGAGTTATGGCCTCATCTTGACTCCTTATTATGCCATTTTGTCTCCCCTTGCTTTCTGCAGGGAGACTGGAAAATTGCAGAAGATTCATAGAATCATAGAACAACCAGGTTGGAAGAGACCCATCGGATCATCGAGTCCAACCATAATTTTTGTCGTCACTAGAAGATAGATTGAACATCAACGCTGGCATTTTTTTTCCTTCTGCAGGTATCAGGGAGCTTGCACATCGTCCAGCACCCTTGGCTACTCCCTTTGCTGTGGATGTGCACATGAGCCTTCTGAGTCCTTCCCGTTCTGTGTGTCAAAAATAATAACTTTGGCAGCTTGAGGGGGAAAAAAACAAAACCCAGGAAACAAAAAAAATACACAATAATTCACAGAATCAGAGACTCATAGAACAACCAGGTTGGAAGAGACCCACCGGATCATTAAGTCCAACCATTCCTATCAAAGATTAAAATTAATACCAATAGCAAAGATTAACAGCAAAGATTAAATTAACACCACCGTTCACAAAAAGCAAATTCAGTTTCCTGACTACGTCAACGCACATCACATAAGCTTGTGTATTCTTAGAGCATTTACCTTTCTTTTTCGGCTTTGCCACGTGAAAGAGAAAAGACGGGTTAAAAAAAAAAAAAAAAACACCCACCAAAAATCGATTTGCTAAGGGTTTTATTTATTTATTTGTTTGTTTCGTTTACTTCTCCGGCTTAGAGATTAGAGGGTTTCTTTTGGTAAAGCTGGATATACCAACTGGCATTGGCTGTATTAAAGTAAGGAAGAACCTCAATCAAAAAGCCTCTCCTAAGGCAAGCTTTCTTGTTAATATGCACCAACATGAAAGGCTTTCTTTTCATCCTATACAACTACAGTGTGTGTAAATTGCAGGGGGCTCATTGGCATAAATCTTGGCTGTGACCTCTGAGGTAAACTGGATTTACATTACTTTCTGACAAGAATTAAATGAAGGCCTTGTGGATATATGAACAGCCTTCTAGACTGCAACAGATGGGCATGAATGTGCTCCCTAGGCAAACTATCAGTGACATCTGTGTCCTCCAAATTCTGGTGGTCTCAGCCAATTAGCAGGCAAAAAAAGGGGAAAAAAAAAAAAAAAAAGGCAGCCTCTGCACAGCTACCCCAGCCAGAGCTGAATCAGAATTGCTTCTGTTTAGAAATGGGATCAAGAACAGCCTCCAGCAGCCAGGAGGTGGTGAGTCGGCTGAGTATAATGCGGAGGTAATGTAACAGAAAAAGCTGAAGTAATTAGGTAGAAGAGATATTAATATTAATACAGAACAAATCCCAGCCTCAGCTCAGCCTGCGTAAAGCTAGTGTAACGGGCTGCTGTGATGGGTTTACAGACAAGAACTGAGTTTTGTCGGTGCTAAAAAGCAGAGGAGGAGTCAAAGCGAAGCCCAGTGCCTGGCACAGCTAAAGCAGGCGATACCAAAGCGCAGCTCTCAGTCCCTACTCAAACCTTCACCACATCACACTCTCCCTACTACACTGGGCATGGTTTAGAGATTGGTGGGAATGGTTGGACTCGATGATCTGGTGGGTCTCTTCCAACCTGGTGATTCTATGACTCACTGCAAAGCAAATATCTTAACAGAAGCTCTGCCAGCGCAGATCTGCCTTTAAGATCAGTGGATATCTCAAGTGGGAAGGGACCCATAAAGATCATCATGTCCAACTCCAAGTGCCTCCCCTCAGGTGGGTGAGTTGGGTAAGCGATACACCCCGAGGCTGCTGCACCTGCCCGCTCCGAAGCCGAGCTCAGCGCTGAAGAGGGGCACTGAAGTCATAAACAGACCAGGAAAAAAGCTTTTCTGGTGCTGATTGTTAGAATCATAGAATCAACCATCCTACCTAATCATGCCTCTCAGTACCTCATTCACCTGCACCTTAAACACCTCCAGGGAAGGCGAGTCAACCCCCACCCTGGGCAGCCCATTTCATTGCCTAATGACCGTTTCAGTGAAGAATTTTTTCCTTATGTCGAGCCTGAACCTCCCCTGGTGGAGCTTAAGGTCAAATGTAGCATATCTCAGGTCTTCACCTGAGGAACCAGCTCAAATCAACTAGGAGCAAACATGGTCATCCCATACATTATAAAGAACAGTGTCACTTTCAGACAGACAGGACAGGAGCAGCAGGCACTGGCTGTGACACACGAGGCCTCTGACACCATTTAGAGCAACACTCACTACTATTAAAAAAACTACAATTAAAAATAAAGGAGGCCCAGATCTTGCTTTAAAGTCAGCTTTAATCAGAGAAGACTGTTTGCCAGCACTTTCAGGGTGTAGGGTCTCAGGGGGCAGGCGATCACCCACCAAAAGCTGTATAAGAAACCCAGCCGGGGGTCAAAACTCATCGCCAAACCACACAAACTCCAGCCAATGCCTACGACTTGTCTTTTTAAGCCATCCAGGAGAGACCAGACAAATAAAAACCATGCAGTAACGCGCTCCTTATGAAACGTATTCCCTGTCTCCGAGCTTTGGAGCGAGCTCCACACGCACGGCAGGAGCAGGCAGGACCTCTGGCTAAATCCTGCTCTGCGATGGAGCCAGCGCTGGGTGCCAAACAAAAGCACCTGTTGTTTAGCCCTGGTCATGACTTTTCAGAGAGGCCATTTGGGTGCCTTCCCCTCACCACTGCTACCTCGTGTACTAATAGGGGATGCAGAAAAGAGAATAATTGAGGGGCAGATCAATAAATTAAAAAGTTCTAAAAAAAAAAGACATAATGAATTTGGTACAGCACATATTTTTAGATCAAAGATGCCTTTGAAGTGACAAACCCCTAATCCATAAACTACTGAAGCACTTCCTCTCCCTCCCAAACTACTTCTTGTCAAATAAAATGGAAGTTAAGGAAATTATCTTTATCTGAAAATGCCCAAAAGAAGCCATCACCTAATGACAGCCTTGTCAAAATGACAATTGGGGAAATTGTTAGGAAGGGGAGGCCTGACGACTGGAGGAATAAGCTTGCTGTTTGCTCTAATCTGGTCAGGCAGGCCCCACACAATTCCAGTCAGCTTGCTGTGTGAAACAGCTAAGTCTTTGTCAATGCGAGCAGGGGCTGGAAAGACCTCTCTTTCATGAATATGTATCACCACCCTCCACGTCTACAGAATAAAAAAAAAAAAAAATAAAAAGCCAAACCCTTCCCAACAGCAAAATAATAAAAAAAGCCCTATCCACCACCATAAAAAATAAATCCCACAACAAGAGAGAAAAAACTATTAAGTAATGAAGGCACACGTTTTGGAAACAGAGCCAGAAGGAGCTTCTTCCCGAAGGCTTTCTTTGGACTTTTATTCCCCAGCAGACTGGGATGAGGCACTTCAAGTCACCACTCGTACGTACACACGAGAGCACAATGGCCCATCAGGGTATATAGAATCATAGAATCATAGAACAACCAGGTTGGAAGAGACCCAACAGATCATCAAGTCCAACCATTCCTATCAAACACTATAATATATATATTTTATATACATATATATATATATAATATATACACTATAATGTCTATCGCTGCATTTTATATCTAGAATCATCGAGTCCAACCATTCCTATCAAACACTATAATATATATATCAAACCCCAGACCACGAATACACATCAAACCCCAGACCACGAATACACAGCCCTGGGCTGGTGAGAGGGAGCTTCACGTGAACGACTGTCTACCTGTGTGAAGAGGAAAGCACCCAGAAGCAGGTCTAAACGCTCCCCTGGGCAAAAGTTTCAAGCCCAGGGAATACCGTGTAAGTTTTGTATCAGGGTAAAAAATTTCCTGGAGAGCTTACAAACACACATCATTAAATATAAAGGTTATTCTGGGTTTAATAAACTACATATACGCAGTAAGAGTGGGTTGGTTTACACGCAACAGCATAACTGAGGCTTTCAGAAGTAGCCGATGATTTCCCAGTGCTCCCACTAGCACAGTTTTCTGAGAGATGTTCAACCCCTTCCGCAGATAAAATCCTTCACAACATCTAGAAGATCCGATGGGTCCCTTCCAACCTGGTTGTTCTATGATTCTATGATTCTATGATCTGAAGTCAGTTGGAATCACAGATCCCCTTGAAGTCTAGGGGCTTTTTTAACATATATATATATACAATATTAAACTTGAAGCGTTCAAAAAATGGCACAAAATTGAAACAGGAAAGCCAAATTGAGCCTATGGGCTGATGTACAGATAGGAAGTGCCTTAAAATGACAGAACTGATAAGAATTCCACATCAGAAACACTGCATTTCCGCAGGACTGATCCTGGATCTCTGATAAGCTCAAAGATTGTGTTTAAAGCAATGGGAGGGCAAATGGGGAGAGAACACAGGATTAAACCGAGCCTACGCCTGTTGCAGAAAACCCAAATGAAGACATTTTAAGATAGAATCATAGAATCATAGAACAACCAGATTGGAAGAGACCCACTGGATCATCGAGTCCAATTTGCCTCTACAGGAGAGTTATGACGTCATTAAAGCACTCAAGGGTGTTTGAAAAGCTGCTCGAAAATGTTTGTTGTTCTCTTTTAACTTTGCTTACAGAACTGCAAACCAGATCTTAATTCACTGCCGAGAGCTTATGATATTACAAGCCAAGCAACAAACGGAATATGAGAGTCTGACTATCTGGCGATATCGAGACACAATGCTCAGTTTTGAGGTTTCCAATATTATGCAATGTTTGCTGAAGACATTTCCATTTCATTAGCATATTCTGCTTTACATGAAATCCAGCAATGAATGCTGTCCCTGATCTAAGGCTAATCCTCTTTAAAGAGCTACAGGCTATATTACATGTGGCCACAGCCACGGTTATGCCACGGCTGAATCACTTTGAAGCCTATTGAACAGTGTTCCCTTGTGAGACGCTACACAGAGCCATACACCAGTGTTCCCTGCGCTGTGAAATCCTACTGTTTTCATCACCAAGAGCTTCTGTAAGGGACAGACCCTCCCTAGTCCCAAGCCAGGGGCGGCACAAGAGGGAAGAGGGACGCTGCTGCCTTCAGCACCTCTCAGTGCCAATATAGAATCATATCATAGAATCATAGAATTTGATAGGAATGGTTGGACTCGATGATCCGATGGGTGTCTTCCAACCTGGTTGTTCTATGATTCTATGATTCATAGAATAGTTTGGGTTGGAAGGGACCTTAAAGATCATCCAGTTCCAACCCTCCTGCCATGGGCAGGGACACCTCCCTACGTCAGGCTGCCCAAGGTCCCATCCAGTGTGGCTTTAAACACCTCCAGGGACTGCACCTCTAGACAACTGGAGCCTCTATGCCTACAGTAACATGAACACCTTCATAGAATCATAGAATCATAGAATCATAGAACAACCAGGTTGGAAGAGACCTGTCGGATCATCGAGTCCAACCATTCCTATCAAACACTAAACCATGACCTTGCTTCTAAACCCCATCAGACAGCAACTGCTCCAACGAGGGGTTACAAGAACAATGAAGAAGAAAGATGAGCCAGGCACCTGCTTCCTTGAGGAAACCCTCTCTCTCACCGACCAGCAACACTTCTGAAAACAGAGCGGGTCCCAATGGTTATTTCAGGTCTATTTTTTAATTTCTTTTCCAGCTAGAAAGCAGGAGTGATAACAAACTGATTCACTAATAAACTGATTCACTAACGAACTGATTCACTAGAAACGACAATTAAAGCCTACGTCTGAGGAAACGTAGTGTTGTATTGTGCCAGTAAGCTCCACAACATAAAGACGTTGCAGGTAGAATAGTCTGGGACGTGATCACATATAACTTTAAAGAAAAAAGAAGGGTCATGTACCTCCAAGGCAGGCTGCATCTCTCACAGCTGGGTGCCCTTAAACACTATAAACTGAGATAATGGAACAGAGCTTTTATTGCCACACAGCACAGAATGTGGAATCTTTGACACCTTAAAATCCATACAAATTCAAAGAGGGGAATAAAAGAAACGCTATATTCACTGGTCCTGCCGCGTATCAGCAAAAGACGGTTTATTTTAATGCTTAGAGTTGACGAGCTCTAACTCATCAAAAGAACTTTCTTTGTTCAATCCCTGCTTTTGAAGGGAGCTGGAAAGGTTGGTTCTGATCAGTCTGCACTGTACGGAGGAAATTATCTCCTTCTAAATAGTGTCAAACCAGACAGTGTAAGCAGATTCAGTCCCTATGCTAAAATCTTGCTCCCGGTGAAGGCAACTTTTAAGCTCCTTGATATCAAAATAGTATCTCACACAAAGTGTGGATAATCCAACACGTTTAGAATTGCTCGGACACAAGACCACATTGTCCCTCGTGTGGCGAACGTAAAGAAGTACAGAGATGGTGTTTTGGTTATTGCAAAACGTGGCAAAGTCGGGAAGTTTCTGTTTTCAGCCAAACCATTTCACTAGAGTCTGTATCAACTGTCATCACTTTCAAACTCCGCTGGATTTGCTTCAGAGCAAGAGGAAAGGGAATTGTTTAATGTAGCAAATAGGTGTTATCGTTGTTAGAACTCAGCTTCCAGTAAAGTATTCAAAAGACTTGTCACTAGCGAACTACGTATCATGATTCATTGTTAGAAATCAGCTTCCAATAAAGTATTCAAAAGACTTGTCACTAGTGAACTACGTATCGTGATGCCTTTGATTACTGCTGGTGCCTGGACACTTTTGAGAAAGTGCAGCTTCCTCAGTTTAGTTCTACAAGAGGAAAGAGCAGAGAACACTAAACTGAAATTGAGAGGCGTGACCTAGGGAGAAAATATTTACTGTTACTGTAATATTTCTAGGAAATCAACTGCTGTTCCCGTTCTTGCAAAATAAACTGCTGGTCTTGTACCAGTAACAGCTGATCAGTGAGATTATAAAAGCAGATAAACACTGACTCAGGGGTTGTAAAACACATGTTCAAGCCCTCTCTTGTTCAGGTCTTCATACAGTCTGTGCATCTGACAAGGTCAAAACCTGAGTTATCATGGAGATATCAAAAGTGATACATAGAAAATTCACAGGATATCCGGAGAGGGCAAAAACCACACATGAATTGCACACTTCTCAGAAGGAAAAGTCTCATCTGTGTGCCAGGTACTTCCCCTTTCTAGTTTGAGAGAAGCTCCACCAAATAACAGATGTAGGTAGACGTAGATACCAGCTAGAACTGTAGTGAGGTACAACTAGGGCAGCAAAATTTCAGCTGGTAAATCACCTGCACATACAAAATGGGAGACGACCACCAGGTAACTGAAAGCTGGACTCGGTTATCGCTAAACAAAGGGAACTCCACTCGGGTTCACCGATAAAATCCCAACAGCTTTCTAAGTATTATCAGGAGACACAGAGGAATCCTGCGAGCGCAGTCGCAATCAGCAGCTGTGCACAGGCTACTCATCCCCAACATGGTCCTAAGTTGTGCAAATTATTTTTTTCATCCTGAGCTCTCTTGAAATTCATTAAGACACTCTTCTCCGAGAAATGTGGTGCTCTAACACACTTAAGTCTCCAGGCTTTGTTCCAACTTCAGAAAATAGACTACAGGGAAGAGCTGACAATTTGTCTTCTGTATGAGGACTTAAATACGATTGATCACTAATTTTCAGCAAGAAGTAAGCAGCTGCTCTATGGCACTGAACCTCCCTTACTCTTCTTTATCCACTTCTTTCCCCATGAAAGTTGGCATTATAGCTCCCACCAAGCTGCAGGAACCTCCCTCCAACAACACCGCTGTCAACAAGAAGGGGTTCCAAGTCACAAGGAACACCTTTCCACCTCTTTCCACTGTGTCTTTGCTCTGTTTTCTCTCTCTAGCCCTGGATCTCTACCAGTTCTTTACAGAACTTCCAACAGAACAGGTTGGGAAATGCTGAGTATCCACTACTGGGTCAGTTCTCAAGGCTCATGCTGCATGATGCCAACAGAAAGATCAGTCCACTCCACCTTCCAATCTCTTCTCAGTGTTTATTTCCCTGATGATCCAGGACTATGTGGTTTCACTTGTCCTGTAAGTCACTCCACAGGTCTCTAGGCCTAAGCAGCAATAACAGATTGGGAGAAAAGCAGAAATAAGTGGAGCGGGAAAGATGAAAGCGGGAGAATCCATACAGAAAGAGAAAGGCCACAGAAACAAACAAACAAACAAACAAACAGTGATGGGAGTGACATAGGGGCTAGGAAAAACAAGCATGAGGGTGGTGAGAAGGAAGAACAACAGACAGCAAGAGGTGCAAGAAGATGGAAGAGAAACTGAGATAGCAGACAGGCAAGAAGAAGCAAAGGGGAGAGCACAGAGGGGTTCAGGAGGAGAAGTAAAGGCAGACTGTGATGTAGGAAGAGAAAGAAAATGAGAACTTGGACAGAGGAATAAACAAGTCCAACTTGTAAGAAACAGTTCTCTTTAGTAGTCAAGGTGAGCTCCCTCGTCACTTTATTCAGGTCAGAGGAGATGGGAAATGAAGAGTTATTTTTCCTGAAAAAACAAGGAGCAAAGAAGTAAATAAACACAGAGGGAACTGTGCTCTTTCTTCTTCCTGCGGGAGACCTCCTCTCTGCTTCATGGAGCAGAGCAGTTAGTTTCTGGCACAGGGATCTAAAAGTTCAGTGAATGTACCTCCTTCCCATGCATCTCTCATCCCTCTCATACTGAGTTCCAGACGAATAACTTGCTTTATCTTTGGAATACACTTGTCTTTGAGAAGGGCCTATTTATTTTCTGTTTGAAATGGAGATATTTGGTTGCCATAGGGTAATAACAACTCATTGCAGAACATAGTCCTATATATAATTGTGTTATATCTTTCTTAATGAACTCCTGGAAGTTACCATTACCATTATTACCATTAACTTACAAGTTCTACATCAGCTCTTGAAGTATCAAAATGAAGTTTTCAGTTTAAAGAAACAAACAAATAAAACCCCAAATCCCACAAAACCCCAAGCTGAAAAGGAATGGTGGCTTCCCATGTCTGGTCACACATTGCCACCTACTGGCTCCCACCCCTTTGCCTTCAACACTCCTGAAGTGCCCTGCATCAAAAAATGGGCTGTGAAGCAGGGAGGAAGAGCAGCAGGAGGGTACAGGTTGGGATTTGAACTCAAGGGGCATGTTAGAGGAGCAGGCAGTGAATATTATTATTTTCCTAGCACCACATACACACAAGCAAACACATCCACCAGCCTGGATTGCACGGTTGTAAAGCAGCAACCAGCAACATCACCATCCTCCTCTGTGTCTGCCCACCCTTAGAGTGCAGGACATGTTTCAGGACTATCCCTGTGTCACCTCAGGACAAAAAGACCTAGGACAGGGAGGGTATAATGGTAACGTGGCCCCTGCTACCCACACACAGTAGACAGACACCTGAAAGAGCAGGACAAAAGCTGCGTATTTAATCCTGGGGAAAAGTTAGCAACCAGAGCACACATCCCTCAGGAGCTGATTGCACTCTTCACATGCTTTCTTTGAACCTCACTACAGAGGCAGCATTTCACATCTTGGGCAAGCACAACATCGAGACAGGAGAGTGTTGCTTATGTCTCCCTGTGGCAAGAGGATGGCCCTGAAGAAAATGTGAGTTTGAGACAGGATCTTAACAGACTTTATAGAGTGGAGGAGCCTTCACGTCACAGTTTAGAATCATAGAATCATAGAACAACCAGATTGGAAGGGACCCATCGGATCATGGAGTCCAACCATTCCTATCAAACACTAAACCAAGTCCCTCAGGACCTCATCCACCTGTCCCTTAAACACCTCCAGGGAAGGTGAACCAACCACCTCCCTAGGTAGCCTGTTCCAGTGCCCAATGACCCTTTCCATGAAAATTTTTTTCCTAACATTCAGCCCAAACCTCCCCTGGTGGAGCTTGAGCCTCTCATCCTCTCCCCTGTCACCTGGGAGAAGAGCCCAGCTCCCTCCTTTCATCCTCAAGTGTTTCAAGGCAAATTTTTTAGCTCTGGTCCAGCCTGACTGGTAGCCAAACCTGAGCAGTTGTGACCCCAGTCTTGTCTTGCTTACCAAGAAGAGGAAAGGGAAATGAGAGAGACCTGTGAGCTGGAAACTAAAACATCCAGGTTGGATGGGGCTTTGAGCAACCTGATCCAGTGGGGGGGTGTCCCAGCCCATGGTGGGTGTTGGAACTGGGTGATCTTTGAGGTCCCTTCCAACTCAAAACATTCTATAATTCTACAATTCTATGATTCTAAAAACAACCTTTCCTCCCCAGTGTTTTCAAATCCACTGCAGATATTCCTCAGGCAAAGTCTGGCATAAGAAGTCTCACCAGGTCACGGCATCTGCTTCAGTGTTCACCACTGATGAGCTGTGCCGCTGAGTGGGAAAGCTGGCAACCAAAACCAAAAAAAATAAAACCACCAGAAACCCAGAGAAATTATACTTACACAACATGGTTTGCTGCCATGTGGAGGACCCATCCCTGGAGGTGTTTAAGGCCAGGTTGGATGGGGCTTGGAGCAACCCGGTCCAGTGGAAGGTGGCAGGGGGTGGAACTGGATGGGATTTACAGTCCCTTCCAACCCAAACTATTCCATGATTCTATGAACATTTACAAGTGCAGCCACCCTTTACTTGGCAAAACCGAGCTTGACATCTGCACTTTTGATAACCACCTGCAAAGTCTGGTGTCAGGAGGTAAAAGCAGAACCACGGTGAATTCTTAGCACCACTGAAATCAGGCAACTTTCATCATGTTAACTGAATTATGTTGATTTCAGACTGGTCCAGTCTACTGCTGGCCTAGTATCTTGCCTGAAAAGTCCACAGAACTGCTCTTATACGATGAGACAGAACTCTGAGAGACCCAATCCTTGAGTGTCCAAAAAAACGTTATCAGAGCATTGCCAACTTGTGACCAGCCCATTAACAGCCGCACTGACCACACCACGTGCCAGAGCACTCAAAAAGCCCCTGGGGATTTCTGGGAAGGATTTTTATGTTTTGTAAAGCACAAGGAGGAAACGTGGGAAGGGAAGTTGCATGTTGAGTCAGTCAGAAAGAATTATCTAGAACTCAGACAACCAAAAACAGTCCTTCTGCTCATTAGCCCTGAATTCGTTTACTATGACTCTTCTGACCTACTATGAACTTCCCAGAAAGGGAAGGAAACGTTTGTGTCGTCGCTGACTCTCAGATTTTCAAAGCTGATCTTAAGTGAAAGCAATGTAAAAATTCCTAGTATTTTTCCATTTTCCAGATGTGCATATTTAGGCTCTGGAGTTAACCAGACTCAATCGTTACAAAAACACAGCATTGCAACCAGGCCAAAACCCCCTCAATCTTTCAGCATATAGAATCATAGAATCATAGAACAACCAGGTTGGAAGGGACCCATCGGATCTTCCAGTCCAACCATTCCTATCAAACACTAAACCAAGTCCCTCAATACCTCATCCACCCGTCCCTTAAACCCCTCCAGGGAAGGTGACTCAACCACCTCCCTGGGCAGCCTATTCCAATGCCCAATGACCCTCTGTGTGAAAAACTTCCTCCTAATCTCCAGCCTAAATCTCCCCTATATACATATACATATACATATACATATACATATACATATACATATACATATACATATACATATACATATACATATACATATACATATACATATACATATCCCCAAGATACATTACAAATACTTAATTAGCCCAAATGCTGAGCATCAGTAATTACGCAGAGAAGCCACATCAGCCATAAATAAGCAAGAAACATCCAGACGAGGGCCTGATGGACATGGTTTAGTGTTTGATAGGAATGGTTGGACTCGATGATCCAGTGGGTCTCTTCCAACCTGCTGATTCTATGATTCTGTGATTTAAAGTAATAAATATGACTTTTTTTCTTTCTCTTCCTCCTCTCTGGGGATTGGCAAGGCAATGAATACATGTGTCTGAAAACCAGGCAGTTGGAAGGCAGTGTGAAAGGAGAGTGTGGGTCTGCTCCACCTTTAATTTTATATCATAGAATCATAGAATCATAGAACAACCAGGTTGGAAGGGACCCATTGGATCTTCTAGTCCAACACTGCATGCTGTCTTCATATTTTAGGGGAATGCCGTGTGCCGCTAGCTTTCCAGCCTGGCTTGGGAAGGCTCAAATTTCCATGCCACCTATTATCTGTTGGATAACTCCAGGGATGCCAGAGTCGATCCAAGCTCCGGAAAAGAAAGTGCATCTTGGGAAAACCCCAACCCCGAGGGAGGAAGGGGCTGCGCAGCCAACAAAAAAACCAGAGAGTAGCCAGATCTGCTGGGTTGACACTGACATCAGCTCCCCTGGCCCAAGTCCCAGCAGCTCACTCACCACACAGGGCAGCTCAGCCCCACAAAGTTTTACACATTCACTTGCGGTTTCGCTTTTGACCAAAAACATTTCAGTTAATAAAAAAAAAAAAGTTATTGTAAGACAGGAATGAACTCTAGTAAACTGCATCACCATTTTAGAAAGAATATCATGCCAAAACCCCACAAGCAGAGAATGCCTGAATTTTTTTTTTCTCCTACAGGGCAAACCTGGAGTTGTTCTCCTGACGCTGGCAGCGTTTCAAGCAAGTAGAGACTTACGGAAGAGAATCCAGTTCCTGCCCTCTCCTGTACAAAAATCACACAGAGCTATACTTAAATCATAAACTAATGAGGACTATGTAGTTAATATAAGGTTACACAATTCTAGGGAAGAAAAAAAAAAGGGTACTTACATACCTCAGTAGGTACAAGGATTGAAATAATCCTATCAGAAGAGCTCTTTCGCTGCCTGGGAAGCCGGGTGTTTGCAGAACCAAAGGGCTGAAGGAATTAGAACCGCCAACAGATGCAATAAACAGCAGGATTGCACAACTCCAGCTTTTCCAAAAGGCAGCAAAGTGCTTTTGTGTGAGCACCCACGCCCAGCCCAGCCTGCTGCAGGAAAGGCATTCTACTAAGGGAGAAACCTGGAAGAATCTGTTTTCCTTTTCTGCTTTTCAATGTGATTTCTTGCAAAACACAACCTAAGCCTTTTTTTTTTTTTTTTTTTTTTTTTGCTGATGCAACAGTCGAAGGGCATAGGCAGTAGATGTATCAGTCTGTGTACAGACAAAAGCTACTCCACAAGATCTACAAAAAAATTTATCAACCCAGGAGCAATTCACCTGTTTGTCGAATAAATAAAAGGAACCCACAGCTTATATGAGCCAACACAGTATTTTACCACCTGTAGCAAAGCAATCAAATCTGCTTTACTAATGGAGACCCAACACCTTGCTGGTCACAAAGTGGCACAGGCACAGGTAAAAGAGGACACCGAGTATTGAGGATTCACACTGAGATGAAACAGGTTTTTTTCCTGCATGCTGGGGAGCAATCTTGCTGAATAAGAAAAATGAAGAATCTGAATGAAAGAGAATTGTTCATGTTTTCCAACCAGATGTCAGGGCTGCCTCAGGATTTTGAGGAAAATCACAGAATCAAAGAATCACTAGGTTGGAAAAGACCCATCAGATCACTGAGTCCAACCATTCCTATCAAACGTTAACCATGTCCCTCAGCACCTCATCCACCCGTCCCTTAAACACCTCCAGGGAAGGTGAATCAACCACCTCCCTGGGCAGCCTCTGCCACTGCCCAATAACCCATTCTGTGAAATTTTTTTTCCTAATCTCCAGCCTAAATCTCCCCTGGCGGGGTTTGAGGCCATTCCCTCTCATCCTGTCCCCTGTCACTTGAGAGAAGAGCCCAGATCCCTCCTCTCCACAACCTCCTCTCAGGTACTTGTAGAGAATAATGAGGTCTCCTCTCAGCCTCCTCTTCTCCAGGATAAACACCCCCAGCTCTCTCAGCCATTCCTCATAAGGCCTGTTCTCCAGCCCCTTCACCAGCTTTGTGGTTCTTCTCTGGACTTGCTCCAGAGCCTCAACATCCTTCTTGTGCTGAGGGGCCCAGAACTGAACACAGGATTCAAGGAGCAGCCTCACCAGTGCTGAGTACAGAGGGAGAATCACCTCCCTGGACCTGCTGGTCACACCATTTCTGATCCAAGCCAGGATGCCATTGGCCTTCTTGGCCACCTGGGCACACTGCTGGCTCATGTTCAGTCGCTGTCAACCAACACCTCCAGGTCCTTCTCCTCCAGGCAGCTTTCCAGCCAGACCTCTCCCAGTCTGTAGCTGCTCAGGGTTGTTGTGCCCCAAGTGCAGGGCATGGCATTTGGCCGTGTTAAACCTCATCCCATTGGTCTCTTCCCGGCGGTCCAGCCAGTTCAGATCCCTTTGGAGCCTCCCTACCTTCCAGCAGATGAACACTTCCACCCAGCTAAGTGTCACCTGCAAACTTACGTGGAGTGCATTTGATCCCTTCATCCAGGTCATTGATGAAGACATTGAACAGGGCTGGACCCAGCTTAGATCAACAAACAAGGAAAGATTGTTTTCTTCCAAAGGCAAGTGCAATGAAGCTGAACCACTGCTGCTTAACACAAATAACCGAATATTTCAAAATACTTAATGACAGACTTCAGAAGTGTGAACCTCACCACAAGAAGGATGTTGAGGCTCTGGAGCGAGTCCAGAGAAGAGCAACAAAGCTGGTGAAGGGTCTGGAGAACAGGCCTTATGAGGAACAGCTGAGAGAGCTGGGGGTGTTTAGCCTGGAGAAGAGGAGGCTGAGAGGAGACCTCATTGCTCTCTACAACTACCTGAAAGGAGGTTATGGAGAGGAGGGTGATGGCCTCTTTTCCTAAGGGACAGTGGACAGGACGAGAGGGAATGGCCTCAAGCTCCACCAGGGGAGATTTAGACTGGACATTAGGAGGACGTTTTTCACACAGAGGGTCATTGGGCATTGGAATAGGCTGCCCGGGGAGGTGGTTGATTCACCTTCCCTGGAGGGGTTTAAGGGACAGGTGGACAAGGTGCTGAGGGACATGGTTTAGTAGGAATGGTTGGACTCGATGATCTGGTGGGTCTCTTCCAACCTGCTTGTTCTATGATTCTATGATTCAATGTCCATCACCTGGGTTGGGGCAATACCGAGCACAAACACAGGCTGAGCCAAGAATGGATGAGAGCAGCACTTAAGGGAAGGACTTGGGGTGTTGGTGGATGAAAAGCTCATGTGCACTTGCAATCATGTCCTGGGCTGCATCAGAAGTGTGACCAGTGAGGTGAGGGAGGGGATTCTGCTCCTCTGCTCTGCTCTGAGACCACATGGAGACTTAAAAGTTCTGGAGTCCTCAGCACAGGATGGACATGGAGCTGCTGGAGGGAGCCAGAGAGGGACATGGAGATGATGTGAGAGCTGCAGCACCCCTGCTGTGAGCACAGGCTGAGGGAATTGGGGTTGTTCAGCCTGGAGAAGGCTCCATGGAGACCTTAGAGCAGCTTCTAGGGCTGAAAGGGTTTCCAGGCAAGCTGGGGAGGGGCTGTGGATGCGGGAGGGCAGGGACAGGACGAAGGGGAGGACGCTTCCCACCAGCCCTTAATGAAAAGAGAGCTGGGGCGTTGTTTTCAACTCCGGGAAAAGCAACTCCCACCGCTCTCCCCGCCCAGCCGAGCGGCCACAGAGTTGGTGAGGAGGGAGAGGGGACCCCGAAGCCTTCCAGTGCTTTTGGTTTGGTTGGAAAAAGCAGCCCGGCCGAGCTCTCCGAGACAGAAGTTGTAGGTAAGCAGTTAGAGCTGGTGAAGGCGTTGGTGGAGGCGCCATAAGAGCCTAGTGACTCGTGGTTATTCTTAATGCTCTGTTGTGCTCCTGTCTCTCAAAACAGGGATAATAACACACGGTGAGGGGGAGAAAAGGGTATGAGCGTCAATTTTTTCCCTCAAATTAAGGTACAGACAGCAGTGCTATAGGCTGCAGTAACACGAGTCTAGATTGAGCCACAGGAAGCTTCTTTTTCCAGCTGGAGTGGTCTGAAATATCTCTCCTGCCTGACGCAGAATAGTACATGGAATCTCCTTCAGGATATATGTGAATGTAGGTTCAGTCCAACCTCAGTAAACCTGTACAAGTCTTACGAGGAGCGGCTGAGAGAGCTGGGGGGGGGGGTTAGCCTGGAGAAGAGGAGGCTGAGGGGAGACCTCATTGCTCTCTATAACTACCTGAGAGGAGGTTGTGGAGAGGAGGGAGCTGGGCTCTTCTCCCAAGTGACAGGGGACAGGACGAGAGGGAATGGCCTCAAGCTCCACCAGGGGAGATTCAGGCTCAACATAAGGAAAAAATTCTTCACAGAAAGTGTCATTGGGCACTGGCAGAGGCTGCCCAGGAAGGTGGTTGATTCCCCTTCCCTGGAGGCGTTTAAGGGATGGATGGACAAGGCACTGAGGGACATGGTTTAGTGTTTGATAGGAATGGTTGGACTCGATGCTCCAGTGGGTCTTTTCCAACCTGGTGATTCTGTATCACAGGACTTTGCAGCTGTCCTGGGGCTGCCCAAGGTCATGAACAGATCGGGGGGTCTGCAGGAGCTGCTGGGGTCCAGGTTCAGTGGTGCTGCTGCAGCAATCCATGGCCTTTCTTCCCCTTCCCTAATTAAGAAGTGCAGGTGTTCGTAAAATGCATAAGATGTGGGGAAAAGGCCAACATTTTGCACCAGGTGCTCAGCTGGATACACTGCAGATTCCTCGAAACGCATTTCCTTCTGTTGCTGTGTTTTGCTTGGTCTGAGTGCATTTCAGAAACCTAGCAAGGGACTAATAGAAGGAGAACATGAATCATAGAATCACCAGGTTGGAAGAGACCCACTGAATCATTGAGTCCAACCATTCCCACCAATCTCTAACCCATGTCCCTCAGCACCTTGTCCACCTGTGCCTTAAACACCTCCAGGGAAGGAAGGTGACTCAAGGCCCTCCCTGGGCAGCCTCTGACAGTGCCCAATGACCCTTTCTGTGAAGTTTAAGTTGGTATCAAAGTCAGCCTAAGTCTCAAGACAGAAAACTCTCTGTAGGCTGATGTGCAGACTAAGTGAAATGACAGTGCTTTACCCTTTAACCAAAAGTGACCTCATATAACATTCTCACATCCTCTTACTGGTGCAAAAGAACAAAGGGAGCCCTAGGCACAGAAAGAACAGTCCATCCTTCTGCTCAGAGCCACTTCCAGCTCCTTAGAGTCAGCATAGTAGGAGGGATGAATGCTGAGAGCACCTCACATTGCCTTAGAGATGGTAAAGGAATAACCTGCCATGAGGGCGTCTCTCTGGGCTTGTCAGAAGCACAGATGATAGTTCCCAGGTTGTTTTAAAGTGAGCTCTGAGCTACTTGGAATTTTCCAGCTGAGCTTGCTGGACCACTGCGTCAGAACTGCTGCTGTTACTGTGTTAAAGGTCTAAGAAGGGAGTGATGTTTGAGGTTTCACACAGAAAGCGATGCACTGATAATACCACCATCCACTGGGCCTGGAGTTTGTGTACAGTGATATATTTCAGCCTGAAGAAACCCACAAGCCAATAGTTAACCGCAGTGATGGTTCACCTACCTTTAAAGAAAGGGGGTAAATTGTAAGCTGCTTTTCAGCGTCATTCACTGAACAGAGCTGGTGAGAAAGCTCAAGATTGGTGTCTGACATGTTTGGAACTTAGTGCAACCTTGGAGAAACAGAACAAACATCTGTGCTATATGATTCCAGCTTCAGCTGATGTGTTTCTCTGGTCAGTAACTAAGAACTCAGTCCCTGGTTGCTGCTCCCAAGTATTCAGTCTTTTTTTTCCTTCAAACCCAGTCTCACTGCAGGAAAATGCTGGCCTGGCAGGCACAAGGGACCAGATCACAGGGGTTCATAGACTCATAGAATCACCAGGTTGGAAGAGACCTGTCGGATCATTGAGTCCAACCATTCCTATCAAGAACTAAACCATTTCCCTCAGGACCTCGTCTACTCATCCCTTAAACACCTCCAGGGAAGGTGAATCAACCGCCTCCCTGGGCAGCCTCTGCCAGTGCCCAGTGACCCTTTCTTTGAATTTTTTTTCCTAATGTCTAGCCTGAAACTCCCCTGGCGGAGCTTGAGGCCATTCCCTCTTGTCCTGTCCCCTGTCACTTGGGAGAAGAGCCCAGCTCCCTGCTCTCTACAACCTCCTTTCAGGTAGTCACCTTTCATGAGGTGACTCAGATTTTATTTGGATGCACTGCAGTCACTCAGATAAATAATAAACAGGCATTGCTGTGCTGTATGTGAGAAGCCCAAAAAAAAATCCCGAACCAGAACCCAACAAAAGTTATTTGCTACCTTTAGTGCCTTGTTAAGTACTTCTGCAACAGAACAATAGGATTTTGTGATAGGCAATGAGGAAATTCCTAGAGCTGGTGACAATTCCTCCTTCAGGTCTCACTGATATATGAGCTTTTACATTGATTTTACACATCGATCAGTTCTAATCACTGTCTTGTGTTTACATAGAGGAGGTAAATTCTCACTAAAGAGCCAAAAGACTGTTCGGTAGAAATGTGAAAAATTACTGCCTGCAATCAGACTGCATTTATAAAAGTCCTTTGCCTGATAACTTCTAGCCAAGCAGCTACACTGTGAAACAGAGCATGCAGGTCTAGTCAGTGCTACTTACTCTTCCATCTTAAGTCCATAAAGTCATCCTTACTGTCACTGCTAAGTGACATCTTTCTTCTAAAAGTAGATCTTCATGAAGAACCAATTGGAAGCCATTTACAGTCATGGATGAGTCCTGGAGAGCACAACACAGAGCAGTCTGTCTCTTCAGAGTCTCTGCCAGAGTAGTGGGAAGCAATGGTTGTCGAGGATGGGGTAGACTCAACAACCATGTCTCTATTCCAGTGGTTCACTTACGTTTACTGTCCACCTGTTCACTATGAATGATCTACACTCCCTGACAGGACAAGAGGGAATGGCCTCAAGCTCCTCCAGGGGAGATTTAGGCTGGACATTAGGAAAAAAATTTTCACAGAAAGGGTCATTGGGCACTGGCAGAGGCTGCCCAGGGAGGTGGTTGATTCACCTTCCCTGGAGGTGTTTAAAGGACAGGTGGACGAGGTGCTGAGGGACATGGTTTAGTGTTTGATAGGAATGGTTGGACTCGATGATCCAGTGGGTCTCTTCCAACCTGGTGATTCTGTGATCTGAAGTCTTCTGATGCCACACTGAAGGCAGCAGTGTTGGAACCAGAGTGATTTCACACATTGATTTTACTTCTTTCTTGCAGTCCTGAAGGCTCATTTCCATCATGACTTCCCTGGAAGAAGCTGAAACTGAAGAAACAGTAACATGCCTTCACATGACCTTTTACCATCCTTGCCAAGAAGAGAAGATGATGTTTCGTTGCTTGAATTTCCGTAGGCGAGAACAGGTCAGGGCAGATGAATTGGCCAAGTTTGGCCGCGACTCTAACATCTGTCATTATAACTTAATGGATTCTCGCGTTTCTCGCATTCAGTTTTCACTGCAGTTCTACAGAAAACTGAACAGCTCAGAACTTTGTTTTGAAATAAAGAACATGAGCAAGAAAACAAAGCTGTTTGTGGGCCACACAGAACTGGGTTACTTAAACAAAACTGACCTGCCACAGAAGTGCATTATTTGTTTTGGGGAATACCAGATTTCAGCAGAGGTTCAAGAAGGGGAGTCCATGGACTATTTTCATACTCGTTTACACCTGACTGACGTGCCAATCTTACAAGAAAGACGCCTGCCATCACCGCACCCGGTACCAGAGAGCGGCATTTCGTATTCCTCGTTTCCTTCCCAAGACAGAAGCCCCACGGAGAGTGATGAAAACAAGTCATACTAGCAGGGAGAAAGACATCAGATCACATTTTGATCTTCTGAAACCTGCACCTGAGTATCATCTCACTCCACTGTTCCTGACGGTTCTCATCGCTGCGCAGCAGTCATCTTGCCTCTTGTTTTCAGCACAAACATACCAGGACATATTTTGTTCAACAAAAAGAGTCCTACCAGTGTCTTCACCACCTCACATGTGCTCTCCCATCCCCATTTACCACATAAAAGTGTGGGAGGCAGAGGGCCACTCGAATCCATTGCAGCAGATTCCATTTGGGGACTGTGACCACATGCTTTAAAGGTGTTAATTAATACAGAGCAGGCATTAACGTAGAGAATGCAGAACAGCGTTGCAGCCCCAGCATGGGTTAGCAAAGCAGGGACATAACATCTCGCTGTATTCATAGAGTCATAGAACAACCAGGTTAGAAGAGACCCATCGGATCATCGAGTCCAACCATTCATTGTACTATGTGCTTTGCTTTTGACATGAAATTCCAAACAGTATTTTCAAGCCCAGGCTGTAGCATCCCAAATCGTGTAGTTTAGAAGCACCTTGTCCTTTAAAGTTAATATTTTCATTAACTCTAGAGGGAGATTTTTTTCTATTTTTAAAATTAATTATGGAGTTTTTTGCATGGTAACTATTTCTTCTTGTATGTGTAAGTGAACGTGAAGCGTCAGAGATCATGGTGTGTAAAAATCCAGATGAATTTTGCAATAAAAGCATTTGGTTGCCTAGTGAGGATTTGCTGTCTTCTACAACTATAATCTAAAAGCAGTTATGGTGAATAGAATTATTTCCATGACGATCCAGATAAGAAATTTTCACCAGCCATTATCTAGGCTTTCTAGAAGTGGCAGTGCTCCAAGATAAAGAGTTGCTCAACATATTTCCAGCAAGTTTTCTATCTCTACTCCCCATCCCAAGCGCTCTCACAATTTTGTTTTCATTTTAATATTTCTCAGGTGGTTTTAGATAAGCTTTTCTTTGCTAGGAGCTCAGCTTTTCACTGGCATTTGTTACCTGTCTTATCATCCCCGGACATTAGGATGCATTTCGGTGTTAATCATTGCCAGAAAACCAGGATTATAAATGAAGAGACGACAGCTGAATTACAGCTGAGTGACACAGCGTAACCGGAGATCAAAGCAAACAACCACAAGTGAAACTCAAACACAGGCTTAAGCAGGATTGAATTTATCTACGCATCTCATCCTTGCCAAAAGCACCTTGTTCCCACAATTTCTTGCTCTTCAAACTCTGCTCTAGCAGTTTGCTTTTACAGCCAAGGTGTACAATTCCATAGCCATCCTGGCACAAATGCCGCTGCTGCACACCCAGCCCCTCAGCTCCACAAAACCTGCGCAGGTATCGCTGTGTCAGCAGATACAGGGTTACTGGACAGAGACTTCCACAACCTGATGGCTGCTCAGCTTTTAAACGCTCTCAACCTGAGTCTTCCTACTCTTTAATTAGGCAGAGCGAGCGATACCTGCACATACAAGCTGCCTAGAGAAAGACAGCGATGTGTGAATGTAATCTGAAACAAGCCCTGAACACAATAAAAGCTTTTACATGACGTGAGTCTCTCATAAAATGGATGAGATTACTTACGTTCACTGATGCGGTTTTATGTTCACTGATTTGGTTTTATGTTCACTGATTCACCTTGTGAATGGAAACAACCCCAGCGCTTTAATGGTTTCCCAACACACATCATTCCTACAATTATATTTACCTGGGGTGAGAATCAACCCCAAAATACACGTAAATAAATCCTTTCCTCAGAGGATCTTATCACTGCTGATTTGAGCAAGTTTGACTGAAGGAGTTATTGTGGTAATCGTTCCAAGTTTTCTCTTGGCTCAGCTGCCATAGTATTCACCCTTGTGGAATACTGAGAGACAATGCTGGAACACCAATTTTATGCTTCACCAAGTTCACTCTGAACAGCCTGCCCTGATGATTTTTATATATATGATTCACTTCCCTCAAATTAAGAGATTCCTATTAAAACCACTGTATCCCCTATCTACAGGCATGATGGGTGAAGTCCGTTCCGATGGGAAACAAGCTCAGACAGACAGGACAGGGAGTTCTTTGTGCGACACAAGGAGTTTTCTCTTACCTTTGAGGTGTAAGGGTTCAGCTGCTCGTTTCTGACAGGAGAGCTCCATGCTCCAAGTTCCTCACTTCGTCCGTAATCACAGCTTCTCAGAGCTTCCCTTCCAAGGGAAAAGATCTCAAGATCGGATGCTATGGAATTCAGTAAAGACACAGCTAATTGTTTATTAAAACCATCCTTAGTTACCTGGTGCAGAGGTAATTAAAGGTAGCATTTTACTAATTCTTCACCTTCACACGCTGCTTTCACTACGTATGACCTGGCAGCCACGAAACCAGCAACAGAGAAAACAACGCCAGACATAAGACTGACTGAAAATTTTAATGACTTAAGTTTGTACAGATTGGCATTTTACAGTACTGACTACTTGTTTCACAGGAGCTGTTGATATCGTCTGTCAAAATCTCTCAAATTTCCACACCCATTGACCACCACTTAAGTTGCCCAGTGTGGTGCACTGAGCTCTACAAAGCAGAATGCTAATAAACACAACAACAGAACATGCCCGTGGCAGCAAAAGCCTTCACCCAGAGCCAGCTTCCTTTTTCCTGCGTGCTCATTCATCCCACAAGCAGGACTATCAGCTAGTTTACTCCCTCAAAGCATGGTCAGGACAAGTCCACCTCGTGTCCACTGCTCAGGAAAAGCAGTGATCGCTGCAGGGTAAGTTCCAGATTCAGCAGGTAAAAAACCCTGTTATTTACGTCTTGAGAAAGTTGATTTCGTTTCCATAGGAATATATTATACAAATAAACGCTCGGAAGTCACACAGTAGTAGCTTATGCCAAACCAAAAAATATACATTTCATGTGTACAAATTTTTAAAGCTTATTACAGGCCTTGCAAACGTAGATAATTACATTGAAAATATTTTCAGTGACGCAGCTACGATTTAAGTTAAGAAAGGGAATGTTATCAACAAGATTTATCTGTTCATTAGCACTGATATTTATACATGTCCAATCCAAGTGTGTGGTACTTTGTTCAAGTTCTCAACACGCGACTTTAACATCATGTGTAGGCTCAGATGAAAATCAGTGACACAGTTCACACCCACAAATTTGGTTCTTGGGATGATTCAGATTTACTACTGAAGAGTGTGTTGCTTTTACTCCGCAAGGGTGAGGTTACACCCAGTCCTCTTTCTTTCCAGGGAAACACAGCTACACAAAATAACAGCAGAGTAGAGTGGCCTTACTGGAGCTTTGGAGAAAGCTTGAGATCTACAAGTGTTTTACATGTTCCTTTTCTCTTTTTTAAAAAAAGTATAACTTACGTTATTATGGTTGGACTCGATGAGCCGATGGGTCTCTTCCAACCTGGTTGTTCTATGGTTCTATGATTCTACACTGACACAACACCCGACATCAGATTTGCGGTATCTGAACACCTCCTTGAATTTCAGTCTGATTTAGCAATATCAACCACCCAATTTAGAGGCACAGGAAAGACAGAACACTTAAGCACGCTGTTCGTACCTTGAACTATTTTTCCCTTTTAAAACAGGAACAGGAATTCAGTCTTTAGGTTCTTCCCACCCCAGCAGCAGAGCAATCATCCCTCCTTCAGTTGTTTTCCAACCACTGTTCCGGTCGAAATTGAATTATAAGTTTCCCACTGCAGAAGAATTTTAAGGATCACATAGAAGCAGATGCTGGTCTGTGCAGAGAAATCAATACTTTGGTCCTCCCAGTTCTCCATCAGATCCTGGTTAAAGTTTCCAGACTGATGCATAAAGAACGTTTACAGTTGTTTTTCTACCTAACACACGCTCACTAAACCGAAATGTTGTACAAGTGTCTTACTAAACCTGATGATTACTGCTGTGTTTATTAAGGTTAAACTCTGCTTGGCATAAAGGAATACAAAAATAAAATACATGGAAAGAAGACTGCACAAGGCTAGGAAGACGACAGGCTAGGCAAGGAGGAACTGCAGCTTACCACGTGTGCAATTTGTTTTGCAGCTGTCTACGCTCACCCTCTAAAAGCTAAAGAACAAGTCAAAAAGCACATACCGGAAATAAAAATGTTTTTTAAAATTTTTTTTTTTCTATATTCAAGTATCAGATAAATTATTTAAGACCGTTTCTGAAATAAACGTTAGGCTGATGATGAGTTTTAAAAACAAAAATCAGTAGAAACGTCATCCAGAAAAAAAAAAAAAAAGCTTGTTAAAAGAGATAGGTCAAGCTATGAAGCTTAAATTAGTGCAGATAATTTTATATTAAATCCACATATCCAGAAATATACACAATAGAATCATCGCGGTTTTCATAAAAGTTTAGAAGGTAGATGATAAAATTGCACTTAATTCTGAATTAATTCAGAGAGCAAGTCATTCCCGTTCCTTGCTGATCAATTATAAGAAAAAAAGGGAACCACGTTAGAAAAGAGCAAATTGGTTTTGTACATTCTATTTCACTTCTCAATGTTTGGTCATAAACCAAGCAGGGCCAAGCAGTTCCACTATCTGTCCTGACGATCCGAATCGGACATCCTTACATCCGAAGTGGACACATCCAGTACGGGATTTACAAATCCAGCATATTCTGAATTGCCATTATCATCCATCTCGGCGCTAACAAAGTCATTCTCCCACTCCAACCCATTGGAGTCGTCAGAAGCTGAAGCTGGATGGCTGCCTGTCTTCTTGCTATTGAATTTCAGTGCCGCCCGGAGTATATCTTCCTCTGTTCTGGAGCGTTCCCTCATTGGAATCATCCTGTTCATGCCTGCAATTTAAGACAAAGTTATTAGAAAGACTGAATACTGAGGGAAGCATCTTTGTGTTTGAGTAGGAATATAAGAAACAACAAGAATCCTTTAGAGATCCAGACTCATAATTTCACTCCTGAGCATCACCATATTTTCTTCTGGGGGTGATGTTCCCATTAAATCCATAGTTTGCTCTCAGTTTTGCACCTCAAATCATGTGTTCAGTTCTGGGCCTCTCACCACAAGAAGGATGTTGAGGCTCTGGAACGAGTCCAGAGAAGAGCAACAAAGCTGGAGAAGGGGCTGGAGAACAGGCCCTATAAGGAACGTCTGAGAGAGCTGGGGGGGTTTAGCCTGGAGAAGAGGAGGCTGAGGGGAGACCTCATTGCTCTCTATAACTACCTGAGGGGAGGTTGTAGGGAGGAGGGTAATAGCCTCTTCTCCCAAGTGACAGGGGACAGGATGAGAGGGAATGGCCTCAAGCTCCACCAGGGAAGGTTCAGGCTGGAGATTAGGAAAAAATTCTTCACAGAAAGGGTCACTGGACACTGGCAGAGGCTGTCCAGGGAGGGGGTTGATTCACCTTCCCTGGAGGTGTTTAAGGTGTGGGTGGATGAGGTGCTGAGGGACATGGTTTAGTGTTTGATAGGAATGGTTGGACTCGATGACCCGGTGGGTCTCTTCCCAACCTGGTGATTCTACGAACCCACAATAATCCTATTTCACTACTACCATTACACAATGATTACACACCACCACTAGCAAGCAGTACATGATCACACCTAGTTCAGCATCCAGGCATTCCTTGTCAAGAAGAAATAAGGTTAATAAAAGAACCTCAGCATCAAATGAAACATCATTTTGCATACAGGTTCTGGCTCACAAGGGGGCAGCATTTCTGTACCATTAGTTTTGTGGTAAGTCAAATCCACAACGTTGCAGGAATTTACTGACAGATCCAAATAAATGAACTCATTTGTTTGACAGATAACCGCATTTATCAAAATAAGCGGTTCTGTAGGTAAAAATAATTTGCAGTTTAATCTTTACATGCTTGACAGAAATCCCATCAGAATTAAGTAAATCCCCCGTGAAAATGACAAATTTATAACCAGCATCTTTAACTTGGAAGCCCAGAAGGAATCTGAACGGCAGGATAAATACCTTCCTCATCTTCCCACTCTAAATCTAACGAAGTGCTGTCATCGTTTCCACTCGTCGATTTGGTTTTGGTCATTAAGTCGCAACTGCTCTCCGTGTTGGGCGTCAGCACTGTAGCATCAGACGAAAGTCCTAGATTTAAAAAATATATCTTAAATTGGTAAAGAAGCCTGAATTTGAATCAATACGCAAAGCTAAACTTTCAAAGAAATTTTTTATTGAGCTTTGTGGCCTCTGAGCCTCAGGACATTTGAGGAAGCACTTCACTCATCACTGCAAAGAATATACAATAATGTTTTAATAGTCAACATCACAGAGATGCTACAAGAGGACATTTTATATATATATATGGGTGTGTATATAAAAATATAAATAAATTATATTCATCTAGGAGAAGAAATAGCTTCTGAGAGCCACGTAACATTTAATGATGTGCACAAGAACAGGAAGACTTACTACTACTTCGAAAAGCTTCATACTGGAATTTTGTATTTCTTAAGAAAGAATCAAGATCTTCCTCTGCCACAGAGCTGCAAAAACAATGCACGGATTGTTTTTAGCTTGGTAAACCTCTAACAGTGCAATAAAATATCCATTAATGCCCACATCTCCCAGTTCTATCCTACAAAGCACACAGTCCTTTCACTACAATCTTTATAAAATCATCTACAAAATACCTGCCCAGTCCCACTCATCACACCCTCCCCCAGTCTGAGCCTCTGCTTGTTTTTTTAGTAGTGTTTTCAGTTAAAAATGAATTAGCTTGTCACAAAACAACTCTTCCCCTCTCACCCTCCGTCACTTTATATAGCACCTCTTTAATTTTCAATTCCCTTTTTGACTAACAAAGCAAAAGCTGCTAATGCAGTCCACTCTTCCCAAGATCTGGCTCATTCCATAAACCCTCAGCTTTCAGAGCTCCTTTTCTAACGGTACTTCCCTAGCTGAAAATCCCTTTCTTTTCCATTCAAAGCCAGGTGCTTGATTTTAAAGGTTTTTCTGAACTCAAACACCATTCCACAGCAAAATTCATTGGGTTTTTTTTTACAATTCCCCCCAACACAGAACACAAGGTGGGAGGAAAGAGCATTAAATTAATAATATTAATGAAGAAACTAGCAGACTATATAGACCATTCTCTTCCCCATTTGATTAGTGTGTGTTTTACTGGGCATTTCGAACAGGGTTCTGGATATAAAAGTCCTTTTATATTAGCCAAGATTTTACATATAAACACCTTTTATAATATAAAACACTAGCTTTTGTGTGTGTGTGTGCGCACTGAGAGTAAGTTCAATTATCTATCCTTCAGTCTAACAATGACAGTGAAAACCAGAATAAATGCAATCTCCTCTAATCTTGCAGGTCAGTGGTAACCGATTTGTATTTAATAACTCTTCAGTGTGAGGAAAACTGCAATGAATGAAAACACTCTGCCTTAGAAACGCTACGAATGCAGCGTCTGAAAAACATGTTTACTTTTTTTAAAAAAGGGAGTAAAACCAGTCATGATTCTCAATTATCGTTAAAAACATTGTATATCTTACCTCTGATATTCTCCGTTATTAACGGCATGTGCCTTCTGCATTATCCTTTGCTGTCTACGTTGCTATTGGAAGAAGTAAATTGTTGAAAAAAATTGAATGCAGGCACTCTAAGCAATACACTCAACACTTAAGTATTCCCTCAACGGCTACATTAGGAGCATTGGCCTGGTCCTTGGGGCAGTTCAAGTACAACATGGGAAAAGAATGACTTTCATTCAAATAAAAATCATGTTTTATGATACTGAAGGGACCGTTACATGCAAGGAGTGTTGGTTTTAGTCTCAGAAATCTCTCCATTTAAAAGAAGGTTGTTCTGTGAATAGAGCTTTCGATGTTTTAACCTATTTCGTGCACCAAAAAGGCATCTATTTGTCTAGAAATGCACGACAACCACCTCATTCGTGACTGCATCTGCTCCCTTCTCTTCTGAAGATTAATTTGGCAAAACCAGTCAGCCTACCATCTAAAAAGAAAGATTTCAGACAGGTCCTTCTATCCCTGTATAGAGGAACGTCACCGTCTCCTCTGGTTCTCTGCATCGACACTAAGAGTGCTTCATTTATATTAATAAGTTTTGTTGCTTTGCTGGGCCAAGATATCTCTATGCTCTGAAGGCAGAAAGCTTTCATGGTATCACTAGCAAAACCAGAATGAAAAATGCAAGAGAGAAGCCATAAATGTATTTGTTCCTCTTGTAACTGCAGAACAAGAGACGTCACAGAATTAGGGTTCTGCTTAAGTTCTAGGGTTTAAAGAACTTAGGTTGTCTCAAGTTGCTTTGCCATTCCTTGAAAAAAATGAGAACAAAAAGACCAGGCACATCAAGCACGTGTTTAAAGGTAAAGCAGTTATGAAGCAGTAATTGCTCACTGATTATGACAAAGATGAAGATAAATATGAACGAGCTAGTTTTATAGCCAAGTCTGATGTATTGAGCTATTGTATTTTCTGAAAAATCTATTCTCAGTCTTGGCACACTTTCCTGTCACAGGGAACGCGATAGGAATGGTTGGACTCGACGATTTGGTGGGTCTCTTCCAACCTGGTTGTTCTATGGTTCTATGATTTTATTCAAGTATCAGGTTAAGCAGACTGAAACCAGTAAGGAAATGAAAAGTGCAGAAGTAGTAGAAATATCACATAAAGGTGGTTATAGGTGAGAAGACTTAGTTATACAGGGCAAGAGAGGCAGGAACTTGACACCAACTTAGTGAACAAGGCTGTAAAAATCAACTGCTGACAAATGAAACAATTTTCTTTTAAGATTCATATATCCATATAATATCCAATTTAAATTATCTACCAATTTTGCCAGGTCATACACAAATATCCAGCACTGTAAGCTCCAGGATATGCCTAAATTAAAATTCCCTGCTGTTACAAACCCTGACATTTAGCAGCACAACATCAGCAAGCCAGACTGGTTTTAAAAGCTGCCACACTTCCAACGGAAAAGCCATTTCCTTATGTAGGAGACTTCAGCCGACAAACAGGAAAAATTAGTTGTATACTCAAAAATGCCTTCTGATTTATTTAGGAAGGTTAAATGCTTGATGGATATTGATGCAAAAATGCTTCCTTAGAAATCCTCCTGAGCCTTGGGATGTGTTATTCATAAATGAGGTAAGTGGCGCTAATTTTGTGAGAGGAGGAAATTAAAATTTGTATAATGCTCCTAGGTCCTGACTAGGAGAGGTGCACATTTAAAATACTGAAAGACAAGAAAAATGGAATTTCTTGCACAAAACTTCTACAAAAACAGTTAAAATCATTTAAAAAAAATAAAATCTATGTTTGATGACTACATAGAGGCCAAAAGCGATAAGAAAAACAAAACAGGAAGAAAAGGTCAGAAAAAAAATTAACCCTCCCAAAGCAGATGACAAGAGGATGGAAAGAGAAATGCAAAATGAGACCTACACTTAGCATCATAAATATTGGATGAAAACTCCATCATCACCATCAGCCTGGGATTAACCATTTTCCATTCATCTCTTCTGAAGACAGGCAATACCCCAGGGTTAAAGGCATCCTCTGCACCTACTGCAGAGCTCAGGCTTTTTCAATTAGTCTAAACCTGAACTATTAAGAATTTACTTCTAATTGAACACATCACCTCTCTGATGGGATGTTTCCTTGAACACCCTACAGCCACAGCCACCATCATAGAGCAAAAAGAGCAAAGGTTCTTCCTAATCTAGGTATTTCTGGCAACCTGAAATTTGTCCAAGAACACCAAAACCATCAATAATAAATGCTCTCAGGACACAGAACAGCATCTGGTTTTGAAAAGGCAGGAAAACATAAAGTGGCTTTTGTTTCGCTTGGCCAAGCTCCAAAAGCAGGGACAACAAACATCTGGAAGTGGGAATAGATATATTAAATAAAGATTAGGTCGTGACTGGAATTTGGTTACTTGCACATACAAATCACAAAATAACAGAACAACCTGGGCTGGAAGGAACCTCAAGAGGTCATTGAATGCAACCTCCTGTTCACAGCGAGGTCAGTAGTAAATTCAGGTGACTTGAAAACACGTATATTCATGTTAACACAAACCACATAGATAAACAATTAAATAAATATATAAGATACATTTTACAAGTCTAAATGGTGTCATAAGACATGATTAAAGCCATTATTTTTCACTAGGAAACGTTCACCAATCACTTTGCATTAAGGATCAGTAATTCTTATATAATGTAAGAAATCTGTTAAGCTAATTATAGCTTAAAATCATAAATCTCTCATTCAAAAATCTACATTCAGCGACATAAGCTGTTTCAAGCAATCATTATCATTTTCAACCGTACGTTCACATTGCGCATTTCTTCCTCTACTGGAATTTACAAGCCAAAGCAATTTCCTCATGATGTTTCCTGAGATGTAAAGGATATTAGGAAAGGCTGCATACATAAAACAGAAGCTCTGATATATATTGGGGTCTTATTTTTCCCCCTCACCTCCAAGAGCTTTTTCTGCTTTGCTGCCCTGGCTGCTTCACGTTGTGCAGCATATAAAGCCTCCTCTTCTATTCTTAACTTCTCCTCTTGTAAGGCTAACTGTATATGAACAAAACAATAATGGTTAACAAAAGCAGAACCTATCTAACTTCCTCTGAATAAAGCCATAAGTTCAATAAAATAAAAGAAGAGCTACTAAAAAAAAATAAAAATAAAATAAAATTGACTACCGGTAAAGCATTTTTTTCTTCATTAATTGAATCTACAGCTTCCCCCCTCCACCCCCAACCATCCCATGAAATTTAGATAACTAAACATTACCCTAAGGAATAAACATAATTACTAGAGAATTGCTGTAAATGCACATTGCTTTTTATTATGAACTGCACAGTGAAAGACTTAAATCTTTTCAGTCGCGTAATCCCTTGGTACTTCATTAAAAATCATGCTCAATTCTACATTGTGCACCACATCATTTTCCATTAATTGCTGCAACACGCTAACAAAATAACAAATTATGGGTTTATTTCCCCAGCTCTGGAAAAAAAATGAGAACGAAAGTTGAAGCAAGCATACTCCCCATTTTCGCTTCCATAGAAAACTAGTTCAAATTAAACAGCCCTCAGACATCCAGCAGGTTCATTCATGGGTTGAGCTAAGAGGCTGCTAAAAAGCAGCACATTCTGCTGCAAACTTGGTTGTAGACTAAAAAATACCAGCTGACGAACAAACCCCAACTGTTCCATTCACACAAATAGAATCTCCTTGCGTTCGTGGCTGATCTGAACTATTTTAGAAAAGAAACTACTCATACCTTACCGGTCACCATAACAGCTTACCTCTGACTGAATCTTCAGATCGACAACTCTCTGCTTTTCAGCAATGGAGTCGTAATGTCTCTCTTTCAGATCCGCAATTTCTTCCTCGGTCAGAGGTCTAAAAGGATGGGAGAAACGCAAACACTCCATCCATTATTTACGCGCGACAAGCCTAAGCTGCGTTTAAACACATCCACAAAGCGTCTCTCAACTGGTCCTTTAATGCAAACTTAAGCTGTGCTTTTAGCCGGCAGGATGATAATCACAAGGTTTGCTATATTGCTTCTTTAGGATCATTGAGAGGAGCATTTTTGGAGCTATCAAACCTGAAAGAGGGGAGACTGAGATGAGATCTTAGGAAGGAATGTTTTGCTGTGAGGGTGGAGAGGCCCTGTCTCAGGTTGCCCAGAGAAACTGTGGCTGTCCCATCCCTGGAGGTGTTCAAGGCCAGGTTGGATGGGGCTTGGAGCCCCTCATCCAGTGGGAGGTGTCCCTGCCCATGGTAGAGGGTGGAACTGGATGGGCTCTGAGGTCCCTTCCCACCTAAAACATTCTGTGATTCTAAGAAACCTCAATGCTACAAAATGCCTAGAATTAGACAACCAAACCATACAGTTTGGTGCCTCCATATGTTTGCAGATCTAAATTTCTGCTACTAACATGCTCACAAAACATCCTCTGTAGCTGTAGCATTAACACCCGTGTAGCCTTAACCGCAGACCCTGGGAACAAGAATAAAGTTCCTCTTTGCACTGTTTCAACTGTCTTGCATAGTTTTTGTGTGGTGTATTAGCATCTAAACTGCTCTGTTGTGGTTAGGCACTGAGGTTAGTTTGACATGGATTCTTTACACGCATCTGACAAGCAAAAGTACAGAAAGGGTTTTGACAAGAACTCTAAAAAAAACTTAATAGTTGGGGTGGGAGAGCAGAGGGATGGAGAGGTCCCAAATCTCAGAGTCTTACCTGTGGTTGCTGCCTGGGCTTTCCCCCTGTTAGAGAAAAAAAAAAAGTCTGAGTTGTTGAGACTCAATCAATATTAAGATGTGGAAAAGAAATATAAAATCACATTTTCTCTCGTATACTGGTTTTATAATTATGGGGGGGAAAAAAAAATCCTCTGTTTTAAAAAATTTGAAATACAAAAAAACCAATCTTGTTCTGCAATCAACCAAAGTGGCTGACGAAGTAAAACAAGAGTAATTAAAACAAATAAGGATGTCCAACTGAAAAGAAACATTCCCATGGTGAGCTTAAGGAACCAAACTTAGTCCTCACGTTTCTAAATACAAGGCAGGGTATACGTCTCTCTTGTTACCAAGGGGTAATAAATTTATAAAAGCGAAGTTTTGAGGCCGACTTCAGTTTTTCTTAAGCTTTCTTCAGCAAGTTTACCTATAGAATCATAGAATAACCAGGTTGGAAGAGACCCACTGGATCATCGAGTCCAACCATTCCCATCAATCTCTAAACCCAGTATTCCCAAACTTCTGAAGACAGAGCATCCCCAAAACTTTTTCTTCGAAGGTCAACCCAGACCCATTCGTGTTCTCAGATAAAGAGCATTTGCCAAGTCTTACACAGAAGTTTCACCAGGAGTAAATTCTCCTTCAAGTCTTCCCTCCCTCCCTTTTTTTCCACTCTTGTTCTTCTCTTTCTGCCTTTCTAATGTCCATAGTGCTCTCTTCCTGAAAGAGTACTTTCCCATACTCTCCCCACTTTGTTTTCTCTTCTCTTTAGGTCTTCATCTCTCCCAAAGCATGCACTATTCATTCCTAGAGCAAACAAAACTCCAAATTGAAAAATTACAACTGTAATGCTGCAACTTAAGTCTACAACAGATCCTGGAATCATTTTGAGGTGTTGTATTAGCACATTTCACATGACAATCCTGGTACCTACCTCATCGCTTTCCACCAGGTTCTCGAACTGTAGAGAAAAAGAAGGAAATCACCTTTCTAGTTCAATGTAACAAGTCATTAAACACATACAATCAACATGCTTACAGGATTAATCTGTCTTGTAAAAAGACTACTCCAGTGATAATAGTGGGACTGTAATAACCATTTATGAAAGGGCCTATCTTCCTACCAATCTTTCTTTTTCTAGGCATCACATTCACCTAAAAGAAAAGCCAAAATGAAACAACTTTCATGTACTTCACGGAATCATAGAACAACCAGGTTGGAAGAGACCCACTGGATCATCGAGTCCAACCCTTCCTATCAAACACTAAACCATTTCACTGCAACTTATGTGAGGACCCTGATAAAAAGGAAATCTCATTAGCTTACAAGATTGCTAAGAACTCTGTGTATCTGAAGGAGTATAATACAAGCAGTGAAAGGAATGGGAAAGCACACACTGAATTTAGAACTGTAAAAGATACAGCTGGAAGCTGTACGATGGAACAGAATTCCCTCACCACCTATGTCTGTCCCCTTTCTTGAAAGCCAAAGCGACGATTCCAGTTATTAATGTTAGGAAATCAGAAAGGTCTGGGGCTTTCAGACACCAGAGAAAGCAAATCAAGTTACTCCAAGAATCTTAAGTTAAATTTACACTACCCTTGGCCAAGAGGGATGATGTTCAGTGGCTGAGAAAGCGACTCTGTAGTGAACACAGACTACAAATACAACAGACTATAAAGTAGCCTCGCCAGATTCCAGCTTTTTGTAGAAGCAGATTCATGACTGCAATGGACACCCAAATATCCCACACTTGCACAAGCAGAAAAGAAAAATCGCTGCCAACAGAGCAGTGATGAAAGATGCAATGGGCAGGCTTAAGAATGCTCTGGTGCCAAGTATCAGGTCGCAACAGACACTTTATTTCTCGGCTTTCCAAATGGTACATTAAAGTGAAATGATTTATCAATGTTCCAAGATCCTACAAGAATCACTATCTTTCCACCCTTGCAGCGTCAATTTTGCCTGGAATAACCCAGGATATTTCAGCACATGTCAACTGCAAAAAACTGTTCAAGGCATTACCGTAATCCAACTTTTTCTTCAAAAAAAGTCACTAGAAACGTAAGCACTCACCTCTATAGTGAAGTGTTCTCCCGTTGAACACGTTCTAAAATACTTGGATCTGAAAAAAAAAAAAAAGTCTACAGTCACATTACAGAAGACCTGAATTCACAACTCACCCTGATAATTTACGATAGGTCTTTAAATAAGTATATAAAACAAACATAAAATCTTCATATATGAAACTCATTTACTTGTTCATCTGTGCTCTGTGTTGCTACCAGAGAGGAAAGAGGCAAAACCACTCAAACGTCTTCTATAGAACTGGAGAACAGTCAGACACCCTCGGATGAGGAGAAATCACTTATCGGGATGCTGGACTTGACATTTACAGACTTTTAGTGTGTTCTGCAATACCTTTAATAGATTTTTTCCTGGAAAACATAACTCCAGGCAATTTCCGAAAACATTGTTGGACTCGATGATCCAGTGGGTCTTTTCCAACCTCGTGATTCTATGATTCATCATGACACTTAACTCATCGCTAGCACAGCATCTCTGACATCAGTGTGAGACAATACACATTATTTTGGCTACTTGGCATAGCTACAAGGTTGAAAAATGCCTAGAGAGGTCAGGACGATACTTTTCAACTACTCAAAATTATTCACAGCTTAATTTTATCTGGGGAATTAGCCTCCTCTAGGGTTCTTCAATGATTTTAACACTCTCCTCTATAAAACAACACAGCATTAAGTTACCTGAAGGCGCTTCTACCAAGCAGGAGAGGTTTGGCTATCACCCAAAAGGCCACTCAAATGTACACGGGTGCTGCAGTCAGACATCCATTTCATCGAACTGTTTTAAGCCCCAGAGTTTCCAGTTTCAGGAATAAAGCATTGCTGCTATCTTTGTGCAAAACACCACCCTGTACTCACAACCAACACCTACTTCTACTACACCAAGCACACCACACACCAGCCACAGCCTGAATTATCTTAATCGTATCACGTTTCTTCTCCATCCTGTTTTAGTTTGGAAGACGGTTAGGATAAATCTCCCTGGCAACTCGTTGCACTAACACAACGCAGTGCAAGCTGACGAAATGCAACTACAAACAGCCCAGGAGTAATAATACTTTGAGAAAGATCCTCACTTTCCGCCGCCTGCAGAACGAGGACTCATTGACAGAAGACCTAATGCTGCACCAGAGCTCAAGCCCTTGCATCCCAGAGCAACTGTGGAAGATCAAGGTCATTAGGGACAGAACCAGAGGACCCATCGACTGCCCTCCCATACATAACAACTTCAACTGAAATAAATAGCAACCTAGTAAAACGCTTACAGCTTTTAGTGTTCTCCTTTTAGCTCTATGGTTCTATCAGTGGTTGAGTCACCATCCCTGGAGGGGTTCAAAAAGCATGTAGCTGTGGCACTTGGGGACGTGGTTTAGCAGGCACTGTGGGGCTGGGCTGATGGTTGGACTGGGTTTGCTGAGAGGCTGTTTCCACCCAAAGCATTCTATGAATATTTTCTAGAACTTGAGAAACATTTAGGTTTGACAGGACCTACAGAGAACAGTTCCACTCACAGGCTACAGAGCCTACAGAGACTGTCAGATCAATCTTCAAAGAGCTGAAGCTATTAGAGACTCACTTTTCAGCACTCCCTGCATATATATGCTTTATTCTCCTCTTCTGCAAAGTCATGTTATCATCTTCTATTAAAAAAAACCCCAACCAATTTATACAGATTACATGAAGGGTGAAAAAAAAGCACTAAAAATGAATATTTCATCTATTAAAACCAAGACATGAATTAAAATTACTTCTTCCACACTAGTGACAAAAAAAATAGTTTCTGTTTGGCTACATAACCCCTCCCAAACTAACCAAATAACCTAGAGACAGATTATATTATAATATATTATATTATACTCTTCCTCTAGCAGTCAAGAGGAACACTTATGGTCAAATGCAGTGACAAATTAGCTATGATCTCATTACAGCTGCAGCTCATAGGGCTTCAAGCAAAAGTATTGCAGCTGAAACCTAAGGACAGTCCCAAAATACAAATAATAACCAACTTGTGTGAGTTATCTGCAAGAGGTAGCACTGATGATCCAGCTGGAACAGCTACTACTGTCTGTGTTATCATTTCATTTTCCTAAGGCTTTTGCTAATGGTTACACCACACCTGAAGGAACGTACGGAAAAGTTTAGTGTTGCAGCAGCAGAGTGATTTATTTCACTCTCAAAGCAAAAGATGCACAGATGAGCAGCTAAGCCATCATGGCAAACAAATTTCTCCTTTGAGAGCATGCTCGTTAAAATAACATTAATTAATCCCCTGCAATTTAAGAGAATGGCAATTCTAATAATCCTGTTCCTTGACCTAAGCCCCCAGATCCAGTGGGAGGTGTCCCAGCCCATAGGGGGAAGGGGGTTGGAACTGGATGGGCTTTAAGGTCCCTTCCAACCCAAACCATCCCATGATTCTGTGATCCCTGGGAGCGCATCACCAACCGTGTAACTGGTTCAATGCCAAGCAACCTTTCCAGGGGATTTCATCAGCTCCAGCTCCCAGGGCAGACACTAAGAAGGCCTTTTCCTTTCTTCTCTCTCCCCTCCTGGATCCAGATGAGGGGGAAAAGGATGAGCTCTCTGTGCCATCCCACAGCCCTTTGACCTAAGCCCCAAGATCCAGCAGGAGATGTACCAGCCCACAGGCAAAGGGGTTGGAACTGGATGATCTTTAAGGTCCCTTCCAACCCAAACCATCCCATGACTGTGTGATCTCTGGGAGCACATCACCATCAAATGTGTTACCAGCACCTTTCCACGAGATTTCATCAGCTCCAGCCACCACGGCTAAGAAGGCCTTTTCCTTCCTTCTTTCTTCCCTCGTGCATACAGCCAAGGGGGAAAGGGACAAGCTCTCTGTGCCATCCCACAGCCCCTTGACCCAAGTCCCCAGATCCAGCAGGAGGTGTCCCAGCCCACAGGCAAAGGGGCTGGAACTGGATGGGCTTTGAGGTCCCTTCCAATCCAAACCATCCCATGATTCTGTGACCCCTGGGAGCACATCACCATCAAATGTGTAACCAGCACCTTTCCATGCAATTTCATCAGCTCCAGCCACCACAGCAGATGCTAAGAAGGCCTTTTCCTTCCTTCGTTCTCTCCTCTTGCCTACAGCTGAGGGGGAAAGGGACAAGCTCTCTGTGCCATCCCACAGCCTTTTGACCTAAGGCCTGATCCAGCAGGAGGTGTCCCTGCCCAGGGGCAAGAGGTTGGAACTGGATGGGCTTTGAGGTCCCTTCCACCCCAAACCATCCCATGATTCTATGATCCCTGGGAGCGCATCACCATCAACCACGTAACCAGCACCTTTCCATGGGATTTCATCAGCATTTGCCACCACAACAGACACTAAGAAGGCAGAGGGGAGGGAGAGAGGGGAGGGAGAGAGGGGAGGGAGAGAGGGGAGGGAGAGAGGGGAGGGAGAGAGGGGAGGGAGAGAGGGGAGGGAGAGAGGGGAGGGAGAGAGGGGAGGGAGAGAGGGGAGGGAGAGAGGGGAGGGAGAGAGGGGAGGGAGAGAGGGGAGGGAGAGAGGGGAGGGAGAGAGGGGAGGGAGAGAGGGGAGGGAGAGAGGGGAGGGAGAGAGGGGAGGGAGAGAGGGGAGGGAGAGAGGGGAGGGAGAGAGGGGAGGGAGAGAGGGGAGGGAGAGAGGGGAGGGAGAGAGGGGAGGGAGAGAGGGGAGGGAGAGAGGGGAGGGAGAGAGGGGAGGGAGAGAGGGGAGGGAGAGAGGGGAGGGAGAGAGGGGAGGGAGAGAGGGGAGGGAGAGAGGGGAGGGAGAGAGGGGAGGGAGAGAGGGGAGGGAGAGAGGGGAGGGAGAGAGGGGAGGGAGAGAGGGGAGGGAGAGAGGGGAGGGAGAGAGGGGAGGGAGAGAGGGGAGGGAGAGAGGGGAGGGAGAGAGGGGAGGGAGAGAGGGGAGGGAGAGAGGGGAGGGAGAGAGGGGAGGGAGAGAGGGGAGGGAGAGAGGGGAGGGAGAGAGGGGAGGGAGAGAGGGGAGGGAGAGAGGGGAGGGAGAGAGGGGAGGGAGAGAGGGGAGGGAGAGAGGGGAGGGAGAGAGGGGAGGGAGAGAGGGGAGGGAGAGAGGGGAGGGAGAGAGGGGAGGGAGAGAGGGGAGGAAGGCTTACCCTCCGCCTCGCTGGAGCCGGCCGCCCTCCCTGCGGAGCAGCAGCCCGCAGCACCCTCGTGACCAGCAGGTCCCCATCGCATCCCGGGCGGCGGCGGCGGCTCCTCCTCTTCCTCCTCCTCCTCCCTGCGGGAGGGCTCACGCCGCTCACGCCGCCCCCGCCACCGGCGCCCGCGCGGGGGGCAGGGAGGAGGGCGGCGGGACAGGGCGGAGGCCGCCGCCCCGACGGAACAAAGAGCCGGGCGGCGGCGGCAGCGACGGGCGGGGACCAGGCGCCCGCAGCTTCATGGCCGCGGAGCGGGCGACAAGGCCGTGGCCGCGCC